>CAOJBK011388610.1:0-24596 GCA_948294925.1 Codiaeum variegatum | reverse complement strand
AAGTATTTTGTAGGGAATATGTTGTCAAATAGTTTGAGAATATAAGTGATAGATTGCCCTTTTAACATATGCTTTAAAGGTTGTACATGGTTATAGGATTATTGGTAGGGACACCATTAATCCAGAAGATCATCACCTCTGTTGTCATCCATTATAGGTATAAGATACTTATTGGTATTGGAGGTAGTGAGTCTCATGCTACAGACATGTGATGTCGTGATAACAAATGAGCATACTCATGGTATGAGTAAGTTGAATAGTGATGTTAGATGATGGATACATTGGTCATTACCAACTAGTCAATATTGCATCATCTAGATCATGATTGTGCATATAATCCTTACTCTTGAGGTGACACGTTATCTGGCATATTGATGACTATGGTTTGTTAATGTTTACATACCAATGTTAATCATGTATTGGTATAGGGCGAGTGGTGTCCATAATCAGTGGTATGTTGGGATAAGTGTTTAACCAAGAAAATATTCATTAACTTGGGTAACCAAGGAAGGAATCCTATGACTTCTGGTTGTTCTTGTTATACAAATCCTTGGCCTGGGTGGATAAGGTTCACTAGAAAGAGTTTCTAGTAGGAACTGGTTTATCGAGATTTCACACCATATAGAGGTCATAAGATCTAGCATATAAGGTTTGACTTTTCCATGACCCTAGCTAAGATCGAGAATCCGTAATGAAGGGATTCAAGTGTATGTTAATTATGATCGAGAGGTCAGTGCTATGTCAAGGATATGATCATTGACATTCATTTCTAATTGGGTAATCATGGTATGTTATGCTAGACGTCACTCACGACTTACGAGACTAAGTGTGTAATTAGGTTAACACACTTGGTGGGAAGAAAAGAGTTTTCTTTATCCCATTGCTAATTAGAACATGAACCTAGTAAGTCACATACCATATAGTAATTCCCATTAGCTTGTTTGAATCATATTAGTGATTAATTAAAGAGTTCAGTTAATTTTTAATGATGATTGAATTAAACATGTATTTAAATTTACAAGGATGCTAGCATGTCTTGATATTTAATTCATAAAAGGATAATTTTAATTATGTCATAGTTTGTATGAGATACAAATGGGCATGACTAATTAAAATGGTTTTGGACAAACAAATAAAACAATTAAGATTAAAATGAAATGTTAGCTTAATCCATATTAGATGTGGTTACTTGAGGTTTAAAGGTGATTCCTACTAATTATATGCTTAATCTAGTTGACTAATTGATAAATCAAATAGTCAAGTTTCAACTAGAATAAGTAACCATATTTCCCAACATGTTTCCTTAATTTAAGAAAAAGTTGTTAGAGAAGTTATGAGATATAAATAGGTTGGTTTCATCTTTCTGCCTAACAAGTCACTGAAACCTAAAGGATGAAGAAGAACTATTCATCTTCTTTGGGTTAGAGTGAGAAACTCTCTAAGAGTTAGAGAGAGAAAGCTTGAAATTCACACTAAATTGAGAGAGAAAGTTTGTTTTAAGGAAGAGTTTTTCAAACACAAACTCTTCTTCAATTAACCTTTGAGAAAGGAGTGTGGAGAAGCTTTTAAGTCCAAAGCCAATCCTCAATTCTCAAGTTCTCAAGTAAAGGAGCTAGGATCAAACATTTGAGTAATCAAAGAGAGAAGATTCATGCATCTTGAAGAGAATTAGAGAACAAGATTTTTGAAAATCTAGGTATGTTTCAAGCTAGAGGCTTCACACTTGAGGAGCTTAACAAAGGAGGTCGAGAGGTATTCTTACTTCAAACCTTTCTTTGTTTAACTTGTGTTTTGTACACAAATTGGTGAAATATCCTTGGTTAAAGGTATGGGTCCAAACCTAGGTTTAGACATTTATCAAAGAGTTTGATAAATAACTAAACCCTCTATGTTAAAAGAGTTTTGACATATAATTGATTTTCAAAGAGTTTGGAAATTTCTAATGATTTTGTTAAAAAAGTTTTAACAAAATGTTTTATACTCAAACCCTATGTTATGGCAATGTTTCAAAGTGTTTGAATAATTGCCTAACCTAATTTTTGTTAAAAGAGTTTTAGCAAAATTAAATTTTCAAAAAAGTTTTGAAAATCGAAATGTGAATCTTTCATGATTCGCTTTCCTTTTTGCTTCCGCTGCGTGACTCTGTAATGTTTCCTTCAGTTTTTACAATTGTCAATCATCTCTAAAAGAATGGCTTTGATGGTCTTGTTAGCCATTTCAACTGCTTTATTGGTTTGTGGTCAGTAGGGTGAGGAGTAATGGTGTTGAATCCCTTTCACTTTAAGCAACTGGACAACATCTTTCTAGATGTGAGATCCATTGTCACTAATTATCTCAAAAGGGTTCTATATCTAAAGAGAATGTTGTCTAAATGATGTGTGCCACTTTTTTGAAATTCAACAATTGAAAAGAGGCTACCTTAATCAACTTGGTGAAATATCTATAGCTATTAGAATTTATTCATGGTCATTAGAAAATCTAGGAGACATAATAAATGCACCATATTGCAATGGGCCAAGATGTAGTTGTAGGATTCAAAGGGACTGGAGGTTGATGTTGTAGGTTACTGAATATTTGGCTTTTATGACACTTTTTCATAAAATTTGCACAGTCTTATTTCATCGTTAGCCAATAGTATTCCAAGTTTATTATTTTTTAATCTAGTTCAATTCCATCCATTTTGGGGTCCTCATTCTCAACCGTGGACCCATTCCATTAGTTGTTAGGCTTATTTTTTTTTATTACACATCTAAAATGGATTTTTTTGATGCTCTTGTATATAGTTCATCACCATTGAGGATAAAGTATGCATCCAACTTCCTTAGAATTCCTTATTTCACCCTTTATAGCTCCTTCAGTGTGCTCATCATACAAAAGGTAATTTTGTATGTCCTAAAACTAGTGCTTGGACTTAGCCAATTAAATAAATATATAGTTAGTGTAGTATCCGAGATCTTTGCTTATATTAATGACAATTGGCTTAAGAATCTTATTATCTCACATGTCAATTATTAAGACTAAGTTTTCTTTTGATGCAAATTATTGAGACTAAGATGGATAAAGAATTTGTCAACTAGTTCTTTGATATTTTAAATTAATTGAATATGATCTAATAAAATTGATCAGCTATCCATTAAGGCATAGATAGTAAGGAACTAAGTTCTCTTCCCTAATATTCTATCTGCCAAATGCTTCTGACATTATTTAATTTAAATCACCATAAACCTACAAGAAATCTATCCTCATTTTGAGAGCCATTTCCAAACTGACTATGTGTACTTCATACTTGGCTTTATTATTGGTCCCTTTAATTGCTCACTTAATTGTCAGAGGGAGATGTTTGCCTTTTCAAGTGACAAAAACTATACTAGCATAATAACCTTTTCTGTTCTATGCACTATAAAAGTGTATTTTATTAGTATAATATGTTAACAATGTACTTTTGATGACAATAAAACTATATGATTATGAATTAGCTAATTTTAGATCTAAGTGTATTCAAATGGATTTATCATATTTAGTCAAATGATGATCTAATCATGAGAAGGCAAAGATCAGAACAAGCATCAGATGCCTATCAGATAGCCCTACGATCCCAAGTTACTGCCAGGTTTGAAGACTATTGAGCTATAATGTCTTAGTTGTCTCTATTAGAATATAATGTCAAGTGGATCAGTCTCATCACTTGCATCTATGTCTTTTCATATTATTCTAACATAGTAAAATCAGTTTTGAAAAACTAAACCACATGAGTTTCTTAGAAAAATTCCTTTTATTTATTTGTATTCTATAATATTGTTTTTTTTTATCAATCCCAATGGTCATTTACTGCAGAGTATGTAAAATGTTTTTCTTAAGTAGATAAATTCTGACTTTGCTGACATCTATATGTTAGACTATCAAATACATGCTTGCAGAACTCTGACAATTTGTCTGTTAGAGACAAAGTCAACTATAATAGTTGTTATACTTGTTTTTATCTTGATTTTACTTTTTATCTTATAACAACTATATTTTCTTTGTCTATAAATACCCCTATCGTACCTTAAGTTAAGTTGAAGAAGAGAAGTGATTTGATTCTTATTGCTTAAATGTTTTCAAGAGTGTTCGTTTACTAAGCTTCATTTACTTCTTGCTCTTAAAAACAACTTTCATCATCTCTTCACTAGAAGAAAAGATTTTATGTATTAAATAATTTTCTCAAGCAAGTTTGTGCATTCAAGTATATATTAACTTGAGTCTTTATTAAGATCTTTTCTCATTCAAAATTTATACTTGCATTTAATTCTTAATCCACATAGGAATTTTACAATAAAAAGTTTGTATTTCTTTGTATCTTGAATTTAAAACTTGTAAAGGTTCTAAGCACTTAAGATAAAAGCTTGTGTTTGAGTGTTGGGGTGTCATTCCGCCCATTCACAAAGTTTACGAGATTTGCTTGCTTTTGATAGTAGGTGAATAGGTTTTCAGAAGCCTAAAGTGAAATTCTGAGGGGATCAGTTGAGTCAGGGGAAGACTTTGCTGAGGTTAGATTATATAGGACAAGATCTATATTATATTTATCAGTTAACTTAAAATCTAAAAAGTGTATTATCTTGATTAGTCGAAAAGATCCAGTTTAGCCCCTTTTGGACATCTAATCCGCATTATCACATTTTCCATATTTTAAGGTCAATGAGTATATTTTCCTCATTAGAGAATTCAAGTTTAAAAGGTTCAAAGGTTACTGGTGATGTTGCTCACTGATTAGTAATTATACTCCCTTTACTACTTTCTTCTGGACAAACTTTAAGTCAAACATAACTAATAATCCCATCCATTTAGCCATTTTAGAATCAAGAACTAGCTTTTAAAAAAGGAACTTCAAAGGGTTCTTATTAGTAATACAATAAGTAGTATATAAGATTTGGTAGTGACTAAGTTTTTGGCATACCTAGACTAGTGCCAAACATGTTTGTTTAATCTGATTATACTTAAGCTTGTGGGCTTATGCTTGCTCATATAACATATCACATTTTCTTTATAGGTTCATGTGATGTTTTAAGCTAACATTAGGCCAAGTACTTATAAAGTGATTAGTAAATAGAGTAGAAGCAATTTCCCTAATCTTAGAGGTTGTAAGATTTGTAAATTTAACAAATACTCTTTGATTAAGTCAAAGGCCTTTTAGAAATCATTATTCCACTTTTTAGAGGCCCCTTTTCTCATTAGCTTAAAAATGGGCCAATAAGTATCAATTAACTAGACAATGAAATGGTTAATGTACAGTAGACAATATGGAAACCCTTGATTTCCATCTCATTCTTTGGTGATGGATTTTAATGATGACCTTTAACTTGGCTAGATCTATCTATATCCCTCTCTTACTTATCCAGTGTCCTAGCAACACTCTAGAGAAGGCACCAAAAATGTATTTGGTAGGGTTTAACTTAAGGTTATATCATTTGATCCTTGAGAAGAACCTTTCTAGGACATCCAAGTGTCCTTCTAGGTTTTTAGATTTTACTACCACATCATCCATATATACTTTAAAATCTTTATGCATCTTATCATGGAATATGGTAATGGCCATCCTTTTATAGGTTGTACTAGCATTTTCCAGTCCAAAAGGAATTACCTTGTAATAGTATATACCCCATTTGGTTACAAAGGATGTCTTCTTTCCTTGTCAAAAGGGTATATTTAGGTTTTTAAATAGAGGTCAATCAAGGAGGTTACAAATGCACTAGCCATGTGATCTACTAATAAGTCTACATGGAGAAAAAGGAAATCATCCTTAGGGAATGCTTCATTAAGGTATGAGAAATCCACATATACCCAAACCTTACCATTCTTCTTTGGGACTACCATTGTGTTGGCTAACCATGAGGAATAAGTGACTGGTTTAATAAACCCAAAGTCTATAAGCTTGGTTACCAATTTTTTTATTGCTAAAGGCCATTCTCGCATCATTCTCCTTAATTTCTTTTTTACTGACTTCATGTGGTCATAAGTGAGAATTTTGTGTATTGCAATACTTAAATGTAAATCAACCATATATTTTGGCTCCCAAGTGAAGCATTCAAGGAATTACCTTCCTTCTATGTGAAAACCTATTTATCATTATATGAGGATGCAATTCAAGTATGTTTTGGATTTTCTTTTATGCCATAATATATTGTCATTTTGTTCATTTTGCTTAGATATCTCATTTAATAAGAGAAGATGTAGCAAAATTAAGATAGTAAGAAGAAAACTTGAAACTTTCACTAATGATATGCTTTCTGTCATCATGGGTTATACTAAAAAAAAGCCCAGGTGATGGGTATGAGGCCTCCGCCCGAACGTCTCGGCGCCTTGATCTGTTTTGCTCGAGGAAACTGCCTTCCTTGGGCGGATTGTGTATTTAGCGACCAGTTTTGAGTGAAGTTCTCACACAAAAAGACCCATTGGTCTGTTCTAGTGTAAGTGTATGTGGGTGTTTTTGAGTCGCCACTTAATCTTCAGAATAATGAGGTTTTTTTTTCATGGTGATTAAGAAATTGGTTAATTAACTCCATAAAAATATGATTTTTAAGCTAATGGAAAATTGCGTTTTGATCAGCGAACCAAAGTCAGATTTGGAGACTGTGAGTTTGGCTTTAAATCTTTTAGAAAAAAATATTACATTTTCTATCTTTTGGCTAAAAAAATTCAGATTCAGTTCAAAATCGAGTTTCATATATGCATGGTTAGGATATTAAGGTGCATGAAAAAGTTATAGCATTTAGATATGATGTATGGACATATATAGCATGAATGATATAATAAGTGCAATAGAAGTAAAGATAATAACAAATAACAAGAGTCTCACCTCTAGCCAAAATGGTACTAGGGAGAGCATACATCCCCAAAACAGTAGTAAAAGGAATAACAAAATATAAAGGAAAAATAGAAAAATTAAATACATACCAAAAAGGGTTATAATGAGGGGATCCCTCCTCTAACCATAAAGCATAGGAAGGGAACACATTTCCCTTTGATTAAATACATAATAACATAGAAGATATAACAAAATAATAAATAAAAGTGCTAAATTGATAAAACAAATGTAGTGGCTATGATACATTAAAGGAAGTAACAATATATACACAAATGGCAGAATAATTATTTTTAATAAAAAAGGATAAAAGAAAATTAATTTTGGAGTTGAAGCCTTTCGAGACAAGCCTTGCACGCGTATTATTTTTCCAAATTTTGTGTTTATTTTTAATGCATTTCTAATAGTATTTTTTAGGATTTATTTTGAGTATTTAGATTATTTTATTCTATTTTATGCTATTTTTATGTTTGAGGAATGTTTGGATGAAATTCGCAAGAATTAGGTTAAAATCAGAAGTTTAGAGCGAAAATCGAAAATAAAAAATTTGGTGGATGCTTTAAACGGTAGGCTGAGTGTCGTAGCATGATGGGCTGAGTGTTATAGCACAACAGGCTAGTTGACAACCCCAATGCCCATCTGGGAATCCCCACTGGGACTTGATGCCTTTAACCTCAGCACACCGCTGCACTTGTTCTAAGCACTTATGATTTTTATCCAAGTTTTTAAAGATCTTTTTTAGCTTAGGTTTATTTTAAAGGGTATAAATAGAATAGAAAACATTTTTAGGGGGGGAGAGGAGGGGGGGAGTTGGGGGGGAGGGGGATCATTCCTATCAATCTAGAAGAGTTCTTGACAGCCGACTCAAGAGAGCAACATGTCTCCACCTTCCTTCTTCGGTCAAGCACTTGATTTTTCTGGATTTTATCTAGGTTTCATAAACTTTTCTATCTAGATTAAGTTTGTAATTTATTTTTGAGATTGTTATTGCAAAGTCACCAAGGATTTGGAGTTTTTTTAGTAAGTTGAATTATTCATATTATTTCTATCATAAGATTATTGCAAAGATAATATGTTTATTGTTTGCTTTTAATAATACGAGGATTGAACTTGCTTATTCCATGAACTAAATTCAACATTTTTTAGGGTTTGTATGATGTGTTCTTAATATGCTATTGAATTAGTTCCTTTTATTATGCTTGGTATTCTTAATTGAATTTTTTGAATTTTATGAATAATTGTTTGGCCATCAATTGTTTGACCTAGGAATTGAACGAAGGATCGAGAGATGAAGTTCGATTCTTGAACACATTCTTTTAGGAATTTTAAGATGAATTAGAAACATAAGTCTTAAGTTTAGGTCTAAATTCTTAAATAATTTAATTGATTGTGTGATTTCAATGAATGTGAAAGCTATTAGATTGATTTCCATCATTTAAATTATTAGGAATTAGGGCTTTAGCATAATCAATCAAATTTTTTTCCAAGAATATAAAGGATTGATAATTGGATTATAAACCCTAGGCTTTATAAATCCATTACAAGAAAATAAGTGTTTGCATCACCGTTTATTTCTTTTACTTTCTGATTTTACTTTTATTTTCTCATTATTAAAATCAAACAAATTCTATTTACTTTTTATTTGCTTCATAATGAATTAAAGAATTCCATTTGCTCTTCCTTAAGAAATATGACCTTGGGTGCTTTCTATATACTACAATTGCCCTGTATACTTACGAGTCACTTTTGGATAATATATTTTGAGGTGAACACATATCCTTATGTATGAGAATCAAATCCTAGTCCATTCTCCCTTCTTATAAGGGGTTGGGGGTTATTTTAATGAAAATGGTTGGTTGGTGTTCATAAGCTAATTGATTTTATATATGTAAAAACAATTAACCGAATAGGTATTTAGTCATTTTGAGATTTGTTTTATGAAAATGATTTTTTGAGTGATTCAATCCTAGTCACACTTCATCATAAATGGACTAAGGCAACCAAAATAAAAATGTTGCTATAAAAATGTTGCCTGTAAGATGAAAATTTAGATCTAATGCAACATTAAGTCTAAAGTATCGCAATAGATATCATATAAAGTGTAAAATCAAACTCTAATATAACATATTTTTGTAAGTGTTTCATTATACTAATTTAATTGCAATATTAAAGTAGAAATGTTACATTATTCTTATTTATGAAAGTGTTGCAATTCAATAGTTAAAAGAAAATTAATAAATATAAATAATAGAATTAAGAGGAAAAAATAATTTAGTACTTTGAATTAAAAATAAAACATTTTAAAATGCATACATAACTATAATGCTAAATTAAATTTTTTGTAATAATCACCGTATCAAAATAGACTTAAATTTTAATTAAAAATAAATTGTAAGATTAAAATGAATAAATAACTTTTTACTAAAAAAAAGAATAATATAAATAAAAAAAATAATTATGTTTATTAAAGTAAAAAACATGTAACATGAACCCACAATTTATTAAATTACCCACTTCTTTTCCTTCCTATTTACTAAAAAATATAACCTTTACCCCAAATTTTCCAAGTAAGCTGCCCATTTCCCCCCCTTCTTTTTTCACTTAACCTTTTCTTTTGTCTTCCAAAATGTGACACTCATAGAAGTCCTAACCCTAAATTCTCCCGGAAGCCGTGTGTCTCCACAGGCTGTCTTCAAAAGCCTCCATAGTAGAAAAGATTGATGAAGAGACCAGATGATGAATGCAATTATCAAATTATGCTAATTGGAGATTCAGGCATCGAGAAATCAAATCTCCTCTACCTATTTACTCATAACGAGTTTTGTTTGGAGTCCAAGTCCACATTGGAGTGGAATTTTCCACTCGTACTCTTTAAGTAGTCTCTCTCTAGAATTTGCTAATTTAATTTGATGAATTTGAGTTGTTTGATAACTTCTCTCTAAATTTGGGAATGTATTACTGTTTTTGGATAATAAAAAGGATGATATCTTTATATTTGAAGTTTATTTAGGATTAGAATAGAAATGAGGTTAGGTTTATTAGAAGTTTTTTTTTTCTATTTGCGTGTGCTTATGTATTATCCTTTTGTCTCAGCTTATAGTCACTGTTAGTTATTGTTTTTGATTTTTTTCTGCTTTGATTCATTTTTGGTATGCCTACAATGTCTACTTACTGTTTATGCTATTAAAAGATAGAGTGTCGTTGATAGTTTTTGCACTTTATATGTAGGGGTACAAACTTGGAGCTTGTGAAAATTATTGTGCAGGAGGTATGGATTGATTTTGACTTCAAATGTTAATTTTTTTTCTTGGTTAATGATTTTATTTGTATGTTTGAAGAATATGAGTGTTGTACTTTTTGCAGGGAGGATTTGTAGTTCATAAAGTACCTAATTTGGAATTGGGTGGCCTAAGAGTGGTAGCAGTGGATCGAAGGTAATTTTAGATAATTATTACCTTTCTTACCCATATGTAAACTAACATATACCTTTCTTATACCTATAGGACAAGTGCATTATGATCATATCAATCAACATTAGTTTACTTTAATGGGATTAATTTTAGTTAATGATGTTATTTTAAAATTCAAAGATATGTTTACTTGTCTTCACACACACACACACGCACACACACACACACATATATGAAAGGTATGAACATTGAATGAGAGACAAATTGATGAGCATATAAATATTGCTTTACTAGGGTAAACTAGTGTTCTGTGATTTTCTTGCTAAAGTTTGGAATACATGGAGCTATGACTTCCACTAATTTGGCTTATTGGATTTCAAATATTGGACAACTTATTTTGTTACTTATGGTGGTTATCCTAAAACTTGGAAAGGTTTCTCCTTTTCAGCTTTTAATGATCTTTGCTCTGTTATTAAGCTTTCTTTATCTTCTGGTGCTATGCTTTGGTATGCCTTTAGTTGACTATGGTTATTATAATTGTTAATTAAATTTTATATAAGTTAAATTATTATCTTATTTCTTTTCAGTCTTGAGCTTTGGTATAATTCTGTTCTAATTCTATTAACTGGACATAACAAAATGCTAAGATCTTCATTGATGCTCATTCTATTTGGTAATTATATATGATCTTTACATCTTTATAGGCAAATTGTTTAATCCTGATGATGTCTAGTAAAGTTCTTGTTCTTTTGTAGAAACATCAATGGATGGGAAATGATGTTATCGCTTGGTTTCTTGGCTGTTGCTAGGTAGTAATTAATTAATTAGTGAAACTTCCATTGTTATGATTTAGTAAAGGAGTTGTTTAAGAATATTTCTTAGTTAATTGTGATTTAGTAATTAAGGAATCATTTAAGAATTTGTAATATTTGTGAGGATTTGTTACTCATGTCTTTTCATACTGCTTTCCATCATATTATTGTTCATGTTTACTTATATTATATTAGTATTATTTATATTTAAAAAAAAATATGTAGTATTTGTAACAAAGCACATGATAAATTCTAGTTATATATAATGAAGTTGTTTGGAGAAATGAAAATCAAAAACAAAAAAAAAAACGTTGACAGCTGATTCTTTTCTTCCTTGCATTATCCTTATGATTGATTAAATATAATGAGTGCACTTTTCATAAATGAACTTTTGGAGTTTAAAAACTAGTCAAATAATAGAAGCTTGTGGAAAAAGTTTATTTTTCCTTTTTTCACTTTCTAAAATTCGTAGAAAAATCTTATATTGACATACCTTATAATTCAAATAACAGTAACTAACAACTTATTTATTTAAACTTAGAGGTATTCTATAACTTTAGAAAATGTATGCTAGTGGTAAATTTCATATCACTTACCCAACTGTGAGTGGAACACTGCCAGCCAGGATTAGCATACACACTTATATTTGCATTTTTTTTGTCTCCTTTTATAAGTGCATTATTGAACATGCCATTCAATTTTGTAATTTTATCAATATAAGTCATTTGCAAGGTGGCTAATTTGAATTTTAGATTAAGAAAACCAACTCTCTCTTTATCTATTTTATATTTTATTAATCTATCTGTTATCTATTTTAGATCTAGATCCACATGTGTATTGCTTATCTAGCTAAGTGAAAGCTAATGCTTCATTCCTTTTATGGACTAAACAATTATAGAGCAAGTGATGGATATCGTTCTCGACATGGAATTGCAATGGATGCTCAGGTTGTATTTCTTTTAGCTTTTCTTGAACTTCCTATTTTCTTTTCTCTTCATATGTGATTTTTTCTAATTCTAGTTATGGTGTTGATTGAGTGTTTGGTGTCATTTTTATTGGTTGTTCTAGTAGTGTGTCTAGTTGTTCCTTATTTTTGCATTGAAATCTATTTGAAATTTCTTTTTTAGGCTGGTCTTAGCCATATGGAAAGGTACAAGTAGATATTATAACTTATGTGGTTCTAGGAATTTGATGGATATTAAGCAGAGAGATTGGACAAAAATTTGTTTAAAGGTTTGCCAGTTGTTTGTTTGGGTTTATGCTTTATTTTGGTTGCTAAATTATTCTTTAGATTTTTTCTTTTTTCTATTTATTGATTTTTAGTAGCAATTGCAAGCCACGACAACAGGTTCGAAGGAAAAAAATGGAAAATTGGCCAGCCTATGATGTTGCTAGTCATAATGCTCTATATTTTATAGAAAAGGTTAGTAGCATAGTTAGCTAGTTAATTTTTCTGCATTATATTCCCTAAACATTATAAACTAGTTAGTTCGATTATTTATAATTCAAATGAAAAATGATAAATAGTTCTTAAAATTGAATGCTCCTAAATTCACATGTAAAATATATTCTTAGACTAAATGTTTGAAATTGACTTGAGATATTTGAGTTTGCAAATAAGTCTCTGAATTGTTTGACTTCCTTTTTTTAGCAGTGTGTCTGTGTAATGAATATTTATTTATTTCTTCTAATTTGGTTGGGTGACACTTCTACCTAATTTGGTACTAGTTCTGCAGTAGAGGATGCAATAGGTTATGTAATTTTTTTTAAAACCAGGTTCTCATTTTCAATTTTGCAGTAGTTTTGGTATTGGTTATGCTATTTTGGTACTATTTATGTAATGTTTTTTGAAAATTAGGTTGTCATTTTTTGTTTTGTAGTAGTTTTAGTTATGTTATTTTGGTACTGGTTTTACTTGGTTATTTTGGTTCTACTATTTATGTATATTTTTTTAAAAATTAGGTTGTCATTTTTTGTTTTGAAGTAGTTTTGGTTCTATTTTTTTAAGATCTGGTTCTGTTTGGTTGTTTTGGTTTTGCTGTTTTAGTACTATTTATGATTGTTTTTAAAAAAATCAGGTTGTCATTTTTGGTTCTACTGTTTTGGTACTAGTTTTTCTTGGTTGTTTTGGTTATATTATTTTTGGTACTATTTATGTTTTTTTTTTTTGAAAATTAGGTTGTCATTTTTAGTTTTGTAGTGCTAGTTGTAGGTTTTATAATTTTAGTAGTAGTTAATTTGGTTATGCACTACAGTACTTATTTTGTAGTAGTGGTAATGTAGGTTATGTAATTTTTTTTAAAAAATCTGGTTTTGTCATTTTTAGTTCTATAGTGTTGGTTTTGCATACTGGTACTACAAGTTCTGTAATTTTGGCTGTAGGTCATTTAGTTCTACACTGTAGTATTAGTTATGCAGTAGTGGTAATGCAAGTTATGTAATTTTTTTAAAATCAAGTTTTGTAATTTTTGGTTCTATAAGTTCTTTAATCTTGTCACAAGTTAATTTGGTTATGCAATGGTGGTTCTACAATACCAGTTTTACTGTTTATGCAATTACTTTTTGAAATTGGGTTTATTTTCTAGAATTTAGATATATTTCTTAGAGTAATAGTTATGTTGGTCTGATATTTAGGTTCAACAATACTTGTTATGTTGGTTCTGCTGTAGTGGGATATTTGAAATTAATTTCTATAAAGTAGGCATTCATTTTGTGTGTATTGAACTTGTCAGTTTTGTTGTACATCCAGTTATATTTTCTTATAAGGTATTAAGGTTTTGATTGTTTTAACACTTCATTATTTTGCTTTTCTATTTTCAGGTTTGTCAATGTTTTTGGCGGGGGAACATTTTGGATGAATTAAGTATCGACAAATGAAGATGGAACTGTATCGTATGATGAACTTTATTATGATATTTTATGGATATTTCTGTTATGATGTTTTAAGGATATTTTAAGAATATCTTAATTATGAATGTTAACTTGTGAATATTTATGAAACTTTTTAAATATTATGGATATTTTAACATAATTAATATTTTTGTTATTTTAATTCCAATTCGTGTAGCATTATATTATTAAAATATTATAGCATGTGAATAGAAAAGCGTTACCTTAGGTAAAATAAAATTGTTGCACTTGACAAAAAAATTGTTACTTTAAGTGAAGAAAATTGTTGCAAATAAATTAAAAAGTTGTTGCCTTGAAAAAGTGTTGCAATAGATAAAAACTGTTGCCAAATATAAACTGTTGCCTTTGAGTCAGTAAAATGTTGCTTGCTTTTTTTTGGCAACTGGTGTTGCATTAGGTCAACCAATGGCAATATTTTTTTTAGCATTGCCTTTGGGTGTAAAATGTGTTGCCATAGACCCCCTAAGGCAACGACCAAAATCCTAGCGGTTTCAAAAAGGTGAATCTGTTACCTTAGATACCTAATGCAACATAAAAATAGCCTAATACAACATTTTCTCCTCGCTGCATTACACAATTTATGGTGTAGTGTCAAGTTTAGGATTTTAAAAGAAATGTAAAATCAAAACAGAAAAGCTTAAGAATTTACCTTTGGCTTGAGATGTCGAGGACTGAAGGTTTTAATGGTTTGAAATGGTCAGAAATGAGTCTCCACAGTGTTTAGGTATAATTTTTAGAGTGTAAATCTGTAGAGGTTCAATGTGATCCAAAGTTGTTGAAAACTTAGCCAGGGGATCAAATTTATAGAGAAATAGGGGTTTGAAATGTTGGGCTTGTAAGTGCGATCAGGCATCCAAGAGGGGGGTGAATTAGACTTTTTCAACTTTTTGTCTTCTCAGGTGACTTGTTCAGTCAGCTTATGTTAAGTGCCTGAGCTGTACTGATTATCAATTTTTCTATGAGTAACTGGGGTTACCAAAAATGTTCAGCTATTGATAAGAATTAAAGCAAACTGCACAAATTTCTTGCTATGCTAATTAGTAGCCTGAAGATACTTACAACAGTAAGCTAGTGCTTATGATTAGTTCCCTGATGGAGATGAGTAGGAGCCTAACTGTATTTTCTTAAATGTGAGAGATTTACCAATTGATGAGATAATAAAAGTTTTTTTTTTTAAAAACATAGATAAGAAGCTTAATAGAAAAACTTAACAAAAGTTGTATTTTTCACTTTAGTGCACTCAATTAGGGACCTAATATAATGTAAGCAATTGAAAAAGAAACACCACAAGGATTTATACTAGTTCAGCACCAAGGCTTACATCCAGTCCCCAAAACCCCAAGTTTTGAGAGTTCCACTAGTGAGCTCTATTCAATTGGCTAGAGCAAAGCCTTTATAGTCCTAACTGACTAAGGACCTAACCCAAGAGAAATATACCCATTCTCTAGTACCTCATAATTTTGTTAAGGTGTTTGAAAACCTCTCATCCATTTCCATGAATAGATGAACCTCTCATAGACTTTCAATTGGGTAGCTATGACACTCCTAATACAACCATAGGCTTAATTAGGTGCCTGAAAACCTTTACAGCTAGAAAAGTGAAAAGTTAAAAGTATAAAAGAATAAATAATTTATTACAACATATCCTATAATGGATCAATACAATGAATGCTCAAGGAATATGTTGAGATGAAAGAATTTATAATGAAAACTCAAGTTCAAATGATTAGAAATAAATATTTACTTGAGATAAAAAATTAGTGCATAGTAAATTCTTCTAACTGATTGAGAAATGAGATGAAAATGACTTCAAAACTGATGATAGAAAGAAGTAATTTTGTTCTTGAAAAATTTGAAAAATTAAGATCACTCAATTCTCATCAATGGCCTTAACCAACATTTTAAATGTAAATATTTGAATTGTATTTATAGAGGTTGATTAAAAAAAAAGTTGTTAGAGACAAAAAATTAAAATAATGAAAAATAAGCTCCTAACAGCTTTTCAATAACTATATGTCAATCATGATGTGATTGATTGACATTTGCTTTTTGTTGGAAACAAGGCTTTTCAGTCATGTCAGCTTCCTAGCCGTTGGATCTTAACCAGATATGAAAAAGTTTAAATTATCTAGTTCATTTATGCATTTAGTTAAGGAATATTCTTCTTTAACAAATTAGTGGTCTGAACACTCAGATTGGTGGCCTGATCAGTTAAGGAATCAATTCATGAAAGTTTTAGTTTTTAAAAAATGATATGTTCCATGCATGATAGTGCAAGTACTGATCCATTTTAAGTTAGTGAACTTTAACATATCTCACAGTTTTATGATCATCAAAATCTGAATGCTAAACCATGTGAGGTTAACAGGATTTTTGCACATGAGCAAAGCCTTATGGTCATGAGCAGAGCCCTTTGCACATGCACAAAGCCCTCTGCACATGCATAAAAGCTTCTTCTCATGCATAATAGTTTTGGCTCAATTTGGTTTGGTTCGACCCAATTTCAATATTTTCGTGATTTTGGGCCCGTTTTGAATTTGATTTGAGCCATGTTCGAATATATGGGTTCGTATTGACGGTCCATATTTAATGGTGGTAAAATGAGAGTTCATAATGGGCTATAAAATATAGTATAAACATGGATACAAACCTAGAATACTTTGACTAAAGTTTAGATAAGGACTGATATAATGACTCTGACATAGATTGGAAAGACTTAGATGACTTGATAACAGTTGCATGTTCGATGCTTCCTTCAAAATACTAGTTATTAAAGGCTCTTGGGTATGTAAGATAAGAGTAGATGGGTTCAAATTTTGGTTATCTAATGTGGTGATCATGGATATAGTCTTACAGATGGATGGCTTTATGATTGCTTTCCAATCATACTCCGTCATGTAGACTTGTTTGCAATCCTCTAGTTTTAAGTTATGAACAAAGAAAATTTCAAAGCTAGAAGTTAGTGATTTGGTAAGGGGATAGTATGAAGGTTTGAAAAACCTATAGAAATAATAGTCCTCTTTCACAAAGTACCAATTTAAAGTTTAGAAGCATGGGTAAATGGGACACTCATAAGTTTCACCTCACTTTCTTGCCTTACCCTTGGCTTTGGCTATTTTCTCAATATTTAGGTAGTCTTTGGTAGTAGGATTGCATCTTAGGACAAAGGGAAGAAATGGGGATTAAAATTTTTAATTGTTTGTTCTCACTAAGAAATAATGAAAATAGTTTATCTTTCTCATAATATTGGTTACAATGATATTAGTATAAGGATTAAAATCAAAATCAATAATATATTTAAAATTAGTTTAAGGTTGGAGCTCTTAAACCAAACTAAATTTGACCTACATTTGGGTTGATTCAAACCCGATCCTATATCCTTTATGATTTGGATTCGATGCTTAATTTTTTTTAGTCTCCAAAAGTTCATATTAGTATAGAGATTTTGTAATTTTTGTATTTACGTAATTCATTCTTAGTCTTATTTTTTTTTATTAATAATATTTTTTTTCTTTTATTAATGTGTGAGGGGAAAAACCAACTTATGAGAACCACAAGTTGATCAAAAAACCCCTCCTTAAACCAAACAATGTAGCTTGAGAAAGTCTCAAGTCCAATCAAAATAAATAAAATCCAATTACCACAACCAAAACAAGAAAAAACTAAACATATCAATCGAAATAAATAAAATCTAAAATAGAAAGAACATAGGAACTAAATCTATGTAGAGGATTCCTGCCATTAATTAATATCTTTATCTATACCATTTTTAAGGACATTGACAACTTCAAAAACAAATTCCAAAGATTTGCCCAGCGCCAGTGTAACATGTGCCTCTGTAAGCAAATCCAATTGCATGGCAGATGAACCCTGTATCGTAGAAGGTGTTGAAGTATGAGTAGCTAGTGTAGAACAAGGAACCAAATCTAGGCCCACATTGGTAGTAGTATGACAACTACTATCCACATATGAATTGGTTGGAAACACACCATTTAACCTTGCAAAACTTATGTTTGAATTTGATTATGATACCCATCCTTCCCTATGCAACCACCTACTGCCAGTACGTTAAGTTGGCCCACTAGCTCGATCATTGCTAACCCTTAGAGACGTATCATACTTATGAGGACCCATTTTCAAAGATGGATTATCAAGGGCAGCTTCACATCTGGACTCTCCATGACCAATCAATCCACAGATAAAATAGAAACTAGGTAATTTCTCATACTTAAAAGAAATCCAAGTAGACTCACCATTAAGTTTAAAATTAAAACCACGAGGAAGGGGGTTTGTGACATTTATAGAAACTTTCATTCTGAAAATTTGTCAAAATTGCAAAGTCTTTGCATCAAAAAGTTCAAAACTACAAATATTATTACCTATAGATCTAGCCATTAATTCCACTTTGGCCTTAGGAGGAATATCTATCACTTGCATCCAAAATGCAACAAAGTCAAGCACTATCTTTCTAGCAGGGACCGAGCTTGTAATACTACTAAGAACTAACAATTGGTTACGAAATTGCCATGGTCCATTCCTCAATACTTGATTCATATCCTCCTTATGGAAAAATTGAAATCGAAATAAAGAATCCCCTCCATAACAAAACTCATCCCTTTAACTGGCTGCCAAACTAAGGCTATAGTATCCTTCAAAGTTTAAAAATTGACTAGTTCGTCGCCTACTAGACGACTAAGCAAACAATAATCAAATGGATAAAGATTATCATCATCAAAGTTTAGGGATAAACTGAGACTACTGACATCCAACTCCATATCCTCCATAAGAGAGGCTAGAAAAGCATGCATAAAGCAATAAGAGAATAATCATTTTAATTATTTATAAATTAGGTGTGAAATTATATAAAGAAAATATATTTATTATTTAAAATAAAAATTATCAAATAGTAAATATTACTAGTTGATTCAACTGGTTTACACAACTAGGATCAGGAGGTGTGCCTTTGGCTCTCTTAGGCGTGGACGAAGATTGGAATTCAGGTTGTTGAGATAAAGAGGACCAATTATTTAAAAGCAACAAAGGTGTAGGATGAAAGTCAGCATTCTTACATGGATCAGAATTTTTTGGTTGCCCTCGCTTTCACTTAGTAGAGTCATCACCGCTATTACTCATATTAAAATTTTAATACTAAAAAATAGTATAAAAAATTAATGTGATATAATCAGCCCAAAAAAAATAATCTTTTACTAATTTCTATTTCACACGACAAAAAGAAAGTAAGCAGCTATCTCAACATTGACCACCAGTATATTAAAAATATAATTATTTTCCTATTAATTCCAAGCATCAAATTCATTAATTAAAGTGAGAGAGTCTTCACATGAAAAGGTTTGCAAAATGAAACATGATAAAAAAATATAATAAAAAATGATTAAAAATCTAATGTACATCAACAAATTAAAACAAAAAGACACCAAACTTGTTAACCTATTTGAAGGCTAAAGATTATATAATAAAACTAACTAATGACAATATCAACTATTATAAAACAATTAAAATAAAAAAGTTTCTCAAAGCCACTCATAAAAATTTAAAGGCTTACCGAATAGAAAGAAGAATCCAAAATTGAAAAAAAAAAATTCAGAGCCAAATGATGTACACATGAATTTGCAACTATAAAATGGAAGAAAAACATGGAACCAAAGCACACTATTATGAAAATAAATCACGATCTTAATCATATGGGCTCATTCCAAATTAAAAACATCATAGTTTTTGGAATTGGATTTGCATATTTATGATTAATGAATTATAAAGGGAAAGATACACCAAACTAAAAATTAAAATACAGACACTATTACTCATATTACTAAATTAAAACTAAAAACCACTAGACAAATTTCACAATAAATTTTGTCAGTGGAAATTAGACACTAATTAAAAAGAAATTTGCTAATATAAAAACGTATTGCTCTTAGAATCAAAAGACACTAGAGAACATACATATATAACAAAACACTTGTATTAAAATGTAAAGCAAACTCCATTTTTAGATACTAATGCCCAACATTCATAATAAAAAAATAGAATAAGATAGATCAAAGATTTGATTTAAAAATATGAACAAAAAATCAAACCCATAAAAATCCAAACATAAATTTAATAATCACTTAAGAACATCAGTACCAAATAAGACGAATCAAGAGAAGGCCTTATGCAAGAACAACAACATCAAATAAATAATAAAAAAAATCCCACCATCAAATTGCACTAAAATTGCATAAATAAATAATGGATGAGAAATTTTACCGAACGTAATTGCACAATAATTCTTCTTCTTCTTGATTTGATCGACAACGTACTTCTAAATTTTCCAAGCTTTCAATCACCACCGCTGCCAGAGCTTGCTTCTGGATTATGAGTCGTCTTCACCAAAGATGGAGACTAAAAAGGCAAGCAATGTTGATTATGAGACTGGTGGTAAAGACGGTGTAGACAGTGGTTGGTCTATGGCGATGATAGAAGGAAAACGACATTGGTTCTTTAGGATTTTTAATAATAGTTATTAGTTATTTAATAATTTTCTTAATTCTTTGTGGGATTGATAACAAATTCCTGAATTTGACTTGATCATGACCACTCATGCTCAGTCTTATACAATACAAACTCTCTATTTCTAGAGGACAAATTCACTCTCTTTTCAAAATAATTAATAAATAATTTTTAATAAACATTATTTATCAATTTTTTTTAAATCTTTCGACTTACAAATTCATTCAATCAAACAAACACTTTTTTGCATTTAAAAATAATTAAAGTATTCTTTAGTCTAATTTATTTTGGAATTATGAAATTAGTTTTCTTCTCTTCTAACTTAACTTTTTTTTTAATAAAATTATTAATTTCCACAAAATAAATTATATTTTTATAAAATTAGATTACTTTTTCAATTATAAACAATTATGAGAAAAATTTTAATTAGAAAAAAATGAGAAGATTGTAATTATTAGTACTAGTACTTTTTTTACATGTTACTTTTATTCTAAACAAAATAACTATAAGATGCACTCATATTATTTTATCATAATCTTAAATTTTAAATTAATTTTTATATCATTTGTTAAAAAGGTTTCATTATATTTAATTATGTTTAATTATTATATTATACTACCGTGTACTCTCAAACTAACACCTTCCTAAAACTATCTGTGAGGCATCTCGATTTAGATCTCGAGTGGAGACTTTACCACATGTTAATTTTGAAGGTCAAATTGATAATTTTTTCCTTTAAAATTTATTTCGACACCACACTAGGCTATTTTGGACCACTATGGACCAATTTGGGATCTTTCAATGAAAAGTCAAAAGTTTGACTTGACATTGGTACTATGGCGACTTATTGACTTTTGGTGGGAAATAAATCATTTATAGTTGCTAAAAACCATTTTATGCCATAATAGAATTATTTAGAGCAATTTTGGGTCAATTCAGAACCATTTGCGCAACGATTAAAGTTTAAGTACCATATCATCAAAAATTTCCCTAGACTGACTTTTTATTAGAAAATGTCATTTCAGAAGCCCACAAACCATTTTAAAGCATTTTGACACTAATGGAAGTAATTTCAAGTCAGTTCAAGTAAAAAAAATCAGTTCTAGCTTGAAACAACATATTAATTCAGAAACCTTGTCCCAAATATGATTGTAAATCACTCAAAAATGGTACATGGAATAATGAGTCCAACCGATTTGAGTTTTAGATGGTCTAAAAAATATCTGTAAAAGTTTATGTACATACGAGCGGATAAAGTTTGCATAAAGCACAATGCAAGTACACATAGGTGTCAAAATTTGGAAATAATTCATAACCTACCTCAAGGCTATCTCAAGGCAGCAGGTGAGAACAAAAATTACCACCCAAGGCCTAAAAATATCCCCAACCAATAAAAACTGCAACGTGGCACCTGTAAGCCCTACTTTGTACTATTTTTCACTATAAACTAGTGAAATTTCACCTATACCCCTAACCTACACTATCATTTAAGTGAAATCCTAGGTTCTTTGTATTTAAAAAATTTTTTATGTTCAAAATACCCTTCACTGCCCTATAAATACCCTTTGCATTGCCATTTTTCATACACTTCTTTACTCTCTTTGAGTAACCACTTAGCTAATTATCTAATCATTTTGGTTAATTAACCCAAAGTTATAAAAAAGGAATAAGTTAATTAACTTATCTTTTTAGTTAATTAAATTAACTTTTGCTAATTACACTCTCTTTAAGTGATTAACTTTGCAATTTCATTAGACTTTCATAAATCTCCATTGTATTTTAAGTAATGTGGGTTTATGATTTGTGGTTGCACTCTATAGGATCCTCCCTTACCAAAAATTTCGTAAAGATTCTCTTCCGTTTAATCATTCTTATAAATTATATCATGATTTAATAACACGGGATGTATGCTTTAGAGTTGTCTATAGTGGGAAAACTCTATGAAATATCATCAAGCATCTCTATTCTTACACTTTCATATGCAAAAAGAAGAGGTGTATGCTCTATGATTGCATCTCGTGGGATCCTCACACACTAAAAACCTACGTGAAACATATGCTTATATTAAAATCATTTACATCTCTCAAAGCTCTCTCTTGAGTCACTTACCATAACACAGTCATGATGAATATGATTGGACTATGCACTGATTAGACCGTCCCTCTATTAACTCATTAAACTCATGTATAATCTCTAAATCCTAAATAACCCTCTCTACTTCATCTTGGAGTGAGTTATGTAGATTTTGATTCCATTCCATGAGATGTGTCAGTAATCTTGGAATCTAAATCCACTAATCAAATCCATAAAATAAAAAACCTCTCTTTCTCCTTATTTATCTTATAAAATTCATGCATTTATCTTAGTCATGGATAATGAATAATTATATATTGTTAATCCTTAGTTGTCATTTATGAAAATTACTTTTATTGGGTAATTTAATTTCTAAAAACTTGGCATCAGCTTAGGTTTTTTTCTTGATTTTTTCCTAAACAAATTAACATGGTAACTTCTTAACACTATTTTTAAAACTAAGCCAAACTTAGGATTCTTATGATGTCAAACCTCGTCCAAATGAGCTCAAATTCACTTTAAGAAATTTGAATCCTTTTCAATATTTTCTTTGGATAGGAGGTTTGCTAGGGGCTTACAGTTATATCACATATATTATAAATATTATTAATTTAAACTTTTTTCAATCAAGCATGGATTCAATCATCTATTTCTATGAATTAATCAGTGGCGAACCTATGTTAACAAACGGGTATGCAAATGCACACCCAAATTTTCTAAAATTCATATATGCTAGGATTTTTTAAAGATATTATATACTAGCTTAAATATAAAAAAAATAATAGTTTTTTTAAAGAAAAATTATTAATTAAAGTTATTAAACAAAGATAAAAGTCGATTGTATGTGCACAATTTAAAAGTGGTGTATATAAATAATTAAAAGAAATAAATATTAATAAAAATGGGGTTGCATTTTGTGTATACAAAATTAAAAAATCTTGGATTTACTAATGACTTCATTGACTAATTTTGAAAAGTATGATTTTAACATAACATACGACATGAGTTCATCCTATAATAATTCATACATTTGCTTATCATGTAGAACATAAAAACCAAGAAATCAAATCATTCAAAAGAAATCAATCAAATTTCAAATCAAATAGTAGCCAATGAAGCCTCATCTTATTTATTAGAATAATTTATTAATCTAGAATGGACATTTAAAGAAGTTCAAATTTATTACATTTGCAATGACAAAGGATAATAACCAAAATCACTCACATAATACTCAATATTGAGCAATATAACTAAGTTGAACCCTTTCCTAAGTCAGTTGGGTTAGTAACAGCAAAATCAATGGCTTTAACTGAACTTGCAGAATTATGAGCTAAACGCTCATTAAGGATCTCAACTAGATCTCCCTTAAGTTTTTCCAACATTGCTGCTTTAGTCTTTAGCTCAGTCAAGTTGAGACCATCTAATGGTTTGTCGAACCAATCCATGCCACATGGCTTTTCCAATTTGCTGAGCTCCTTTCCTCTCTTCTTTTCAGCAGCTAGTTGTTTAACCATATTTGAGTATTGCTTATTAAGTTCACGAACCCTTGCTTCATCCTCAGCAGAACTAGGTTTTCCTTGGTCAGTAAACCTTTTCACAGTTGAATCAAAGCTTGGATAACCAAATGTGAAAGCTTTTTTGCCACTAGGGGAGAATATGACAATTGCAGTTTCAATTGCACATAAGGCACATAGTTCACTTGCCTCTTTAAAAATGGCAGAGCGAAGCTTTGAAAATGAAGCTTGCCTACCATTAGAACCCTGAGTAGACTTTATTTTACGAGGCATTTTGAAAATTCTTAAAGCCAAACAACTAATATGAAAATTCAAGGAGAGCTGTTAGAATTTATAGAGATTTGATGGGCACTTACTTACAATGAATCTAGATAAGTTCATTCCTTGATTTGTCACCTCTGACCCTTTCCATATATTAAAGAATTTTAAAACTAGAGAATTAATCTAAAATATTCTTAGTTGGTATTCTTCAAATTTACTTGATTTTCAGTTACTTTAAAAGGAGTAAGATTACAAACAAATTGCC
>CAOJBK011388311.1:0-22459 GCA_948294925.1 Codiaeum variegatum | reverse complement strand
TTCCAAGACTATCAAATGTGAAGATCTCTAAATAGTAGTATCTTAGTTGTCCTTACTAGTAAATGTTGTCTCTTGATAAAATCAATTAGTTTTGAAAAACCAAACCAATTGATTTAATTAGAAATTTTTTTTATGGGTTTGCAAAGTATATTCCATTTCAAAAGGGAATATACTTCTAGATTATACACTAAAACATTGTTTTTTCATTAATCTTTATGGTCATCTACTGTAGAGTATGCAAATTATTTTTCTTAAGCAGACAGATCCTTACTTACTAACTTCTATGTGTCAGTATGTTAGATGTAGACTTGTAGAACTCTAACAGTTTGTCTGTTAAAGACAAAGTCAACTATAGTTGTTGCTAAACTTGTTTTTACGTGATTTTTGCTTTTTATCTCTTAACATTTATATTTTCTTTGTCTATAAATACTACTGTCATAACTTCAAATGAAATTGATGAAGATAAGTGTTGTTGACCATATTGCCAGAATGTTTTCAAGATTGTTCATTTACTAAGCTTCATTTACTTATTGTACTTGAAAACATCTTTCATCTCTTCATTGAAGAAAAGATTTTGAGCATTAAATCAGTTTTTTAAAGCAAGTTTGTGCATTCATATATGTATTAAACTTGAGTCTTCATTAAAATCTTTTCTTATTCAAAATTCTTTATTGCAATTAAGTCTTAATCTACATAGGAATTTTGTAATAATAAATTTACATTTCTATCTTGTATTGAAAAATTTGTAAAGGTTCCTAGCACCTAGTGTAAAGCTTGTGGTTGAGTGTTGGGGTGTCATAGTCGTCTCATCCCAAAGTCTGTGAGATTTATTTACTTCTGATATAGGCTTTCAAAAGTCTAAGTGAAATTTTGAGGGGATCAACTGAGTCAGGAGAATAATTTACCGAGGTTATCTTGTATAAGGGAAATTGGTGTAAGATTTTCTCTAGCCAGATTAAGATAAAGCACATATAATGAAATACTCATAGTGGTATCCTTATGGATTGAACATAGGCGTTAGTGCTAAACCAGTATAAATTTCTGTGTCTGATTTATATATCTATTGTTGCATACATCTCCTCAGTTTTGCATTCAACTGACATTGTATCTAACATCGCATTTCAATTCTAATTAATCTGACTTGGTATTAAAACTGATAAAATTGATCATTAACTAACCTATAGACTTCTTATCTAATTAGTTGGCTAACTGCTAAGACTATCACTTAAGAACTTAATTGCACTCCATTTGATATCTAAATAGTTAGTTTCAGGGAACTAATAGAAGTATCTGACATTTCTGATCTATGTTTTATATGATAACTTAAAATAATTTGAATAAAACTTCATTTTAGGAAAATTTTGATTAATTTTTCCGAATTTTAAGAAAAGGTTGGTCACGAACTAAAGGGGTTCGGAGATTCGTAATCTGATAAAAACTATTTTTATGAAAATTGTTTTGACCATTTAAATAACAACTTTTTCCTTAAAATAAAGTGATTTTGGTTAAATGCATATTTTCATGTATGCATGGCATACCACATAATGTGTGAAAAGATATCATGGCAAATATCATGCGTGGACATGCTATAATGCATATGACAATCACATAAAGCGGTAAAGACAAAAAAATAAATCAGGGGGTCCTTCCTCTAGCCCACTTTAGGCTCTAGGAAAGGCACATATCCTCTAAGAAAATGATTAAAATTAAATTACATTGTAAAATTATGAAAATTAGGGAATCTCCCTTCCAGTCTTATGATTTGGGAGGAGAACACATTCTTCAATACAAATCCATAAATAAAAATGATAATAACACAAAAATAACAGAAATGCAGCCAATCGCAACAACGAGCATAAATAAACTAACTAACATCAACAATAGTGATGAAAGAACAAGTACAATAAAGGAAAATACAATTTTGGAGTTGAAGCCATGAAACGGCTTGCCGGCTTATCTTTTTGAACGGGAATCAAACCTCACGTCGTTCTTCCTTCTTGAGAATGGTGGGATTGTTCTGATAACAATTGAGTTTGAAAGTTCAGTAGCTAACTAATTTTATTTAATAAAACTGTTAACCAATAGGCTATTAACCAATTTAGTTTGATTAGTGAAAATGATTTTGATTGTGAAATGATCACCTAAGTTCATTTTAGGGCTTAGTTTGATTCATCTTTATGAAAAATAGTATTTCAATAAAAGCATGCATTAGTTCATATTAAAGGGCTTAAAATAGTTCATTTTTAGTAAAATGGGATTTTGATAAAGATGCATTAATTCTGATTAAAAAGGACTTAATTAACTCATAGATTGAAGGAAAAGAAGTATATTGTACCGATTTTGTCTTTTGCTTGTGGGACTTTGGAATCGGAGGGTCAGAGGGCTTGACAAAATTGGAATGAGTCTTCATTATGTTTGGAGATCGTTGGAGTTTGTCTGCCTAAACTGAAATTGAAGGGAGTGAACTGCTAAACTTATGAGAACCGGAGTATCTATTGTGATTTTCTGATGATCTGGATCAATTGAAGAGGAGTTGTAGTGTTTAAGGAGTGTTTAGAAATGTTTAAAGGGTAGGAAATAGGTATGAGTGAGTCTAGAAATCGAAAAAAAATGGAACCCCAAACTGTTCTGAAAAGTCTGAATTTATAAAAGTTCATGCCAGAAACCCTGGGAGATAAAACATGTGCGTTTTGGGAAAAATGCGTGTGTTTGTTCAAAAGGCATACATTTGTGGGCCTAGGTCTCTGGTCCTTTTTTTGTTTGGTTCGGTCTGATTCGGTTCAATTTTTTGGATTTTCTAATTTCGTTTGAAGTTCGATTTGAGCCT
Organism: Codiaeum variegatum; assembly: GCA_948294925.1. Taxonomy (NCBI): domain Eukaryota; kingdom Viridiplantae; phylum Streptophyta; class Magnoliopsida; order Malpighiales; family Euphorbiaceae; genus Codiaeum; species Codiaeum variegatum. The sequence goes on along the minus strand of CAOJBK011388311.1, from coordinate 19,632 downwards.
AGTTTAAACCGTTGGGCTCGTATTAATTGACTGGATTTAATGGTGCAAAAATTAGGATTCATAGCTGCCCCCCTTAGCAGTCGTATTTATGGAAAAGTGACTGCTAAGTGTGAACACATTTAATCAGGAGCTGGATATTTGCCTATAAAAGGGCATGAGGATCTCATTTTGAACTTATAACTTTCATTCCTCACTTTAGGTTTCAAAGCTTCTTCTTCTAGCTTTCTGATTTGGTAAGAAGATTTGGATGATTCCGGTTGACATTTTTGGGAAGGAGCAAGATTTGTTGGCATGTCTGAATGCGTCTTTGGAGGGAAAGGATATCTCGACTTTCAGCATTCCGCCGTTTAGTGATATTGTCAATAATCTGCAGCTTAGTTTCACCACAGAGCAGTTGGCGAAATACCCGATTCGTCTGTTGGCCTGTGTGATTTTATAGTCGTTCCATTACCATAGTGGGATCATACTGATCACTTATTAATGGATCAAGAGCAGCTACACACTCCCACGAATACCGATCTTTTGGTAAATTTCCAAGCGCATGCAAGCTGACATGGATTTCCTATAGTATGTATTTTCTCTCTCTTTTATATTTTCAGTGCCGTTTACATTTTCTGTATCAATTTTTTTTCAGCACGACTATTTATTTCCTTTTCACTTGTATTCGTTTTTATGTTAAAAAACAAAGTATAGTTACAAATAAATATAAATTAAAAAATGATGAGATTTGAATACATACCTATAGGATGACACTTTTAGTTAGGGAGGTGGTAGATCGTGGTTAGGCAATGTGATAGCCATTCTAAGCGACCATGAGGTTATGGCTCACCGTATAGCTCTGGCTCACCTAGTGGGCTGGTTGAGCTTGGGCATAGAGCTTTCCTCTGATAGGAACTTGCTTTTTTGCATTGGCTAAGAGGTGGTGGCGTACCACCAACATATTCCATCTGCTAGAAAGGGAGATGACTATAACCCCCTTTGAATGGGTGTGTCTAATTGGGATGTGCTTTGAGCGTAGGACAGTCACTTTTGAAGTGCTGCCGTGACCGCGCCATGAGCTAGCTAATCTACTTAAGGAGTGACTGGAGTGCAATACCTCTTGGTTGATTTCCAGGACTGATCTCTTTGACCTACTGTCCCAGATGGACTTAGTACACTATATTGTTGACCAGTGTGCTATAGTCTACTTGTTGATCATTCTGTCAATCATATTTCTATATAATGAGGCTAAATGGGTTGACTTGAGGATTCTGGCCTCACTGGAGGATTTGAGTGAGCTAGGAGAGTATGATTAGGGCAGAGTCGCAGCGTACAGAGGCATGGGCATTCTGTCAGAAGTTGTTAGGGCAGTTATCCTGACGACTACCATGTATGGGAGGTCACTATTACCCTTTCATTTTTTTCTGTTTGTTTTGATTTTCTATCAATTTATTGAGTTGTTTATTTTCTTTGCAGCTTTAGGCCTTCGCCCACGATGGTTCGATTGCCCCAGTATGACGCTTCGGACCGAGCTTCCTTTGCTATTGGGGAGGATATGGTGCAGGAAGTCTTGGCTCCCAAATTAGGATAGATACACCTTTTTTTTTATTATAGGCGTATTTTAGCCACTTTAACCTAGGTATGTTCTGATAGCTTTTACCAATTTTTCTTTGTGGATTTTTTATTTTATGCTTGTTGTTCTTGCAATTTCAGGTTGTCTGGAGACCCTTCCATATGATTGAGCTTGGAGACATGGACCTTCATGCTATTGAGATTACTTTTAATCAAAGATGGGTTATGATCAGCTCGACCTCTCTAATAGAGTTCTTTCTGGGAGAGCATGTCATGGCCCAGTCTATCAAGAAAAGGGTTGTGCCTACTGATCCTCCCTTGTAGATGAGGGAAAGGATGTCTGGTACATTCCAGGCTTACTGGCGAGTTAAGAGAGCTCGAGAGGACTACCTATTTGTGGATGCCTCATACCCAGATTTCATGACATCTCGTCTGATGGTTGGGATGCTTCCATTTGATGCTGGTCACGACCATGCTCAGATAGTGGATACTGCTGCTGCGAGACGGAGGCCTCGTAGTGGGAGTAGTCGTCATGCTGTATCCTACTATTGTCCTGCTTCTTTGGGCATGGGTGCCTCTTCATCCCATATGCCAGCAAGTACCAATCAGTCTTGGCATGGGCTTCCCCAGATTACCGACCAGGTTGCTTATACTGATGTATCAAGCCCTAGCTGGGTTCATCACATGGGCTATATCTATTTACCTAGGGAGCCCAGAGTAGACTATTCTCAGCTTCTATAGATGGTAGATTCTTTAACCCTAATGATAGTCATACTTATTATTTGACAGCTTCTGATCTATGTTTGTTCTTTGTAGGTTCATGGTCTATTTTATGGTCAGTGCATGAATAATCATCAGAGGACTATGTTCAGCTTGAGTACCACTCTTGCCGAGTTAAGCGTTGTGAGGAGCCATTTGGAGTGGAGGGTCATCAAATGATGCAGTGCACAGGCTGATTCCAAGGGGAGGATGTTGCAGAGGAAGCTGAGCTTGAGGATGATGCATGACTTTTTATGCTTTTAACTATATTTGGACCTCAGTTGTGGGCTTTTGTAAAAACAATTTTAGATTTTCATTTTATACTTCGAAATTTAGGAAATGTTCACTTTAGTTCAGTGATTTTCCAATTTTTCGAAACGATTGTAAGAAATTCGACTTGAAAAATATTGTGGGTCAAAAATCGAGTGAAAATGGAATTGCATCGGATCAGAATGAATCGTTTCGACAAGCCGAGTCGGCACGCGACACGTGGCAGCTAAATGCGCGAGTTCAGCTCAAAACGCATGCGTTTGTGCCAGAACGCATGTGTTTTGGCATAAACGTATACGTTTACGCTAAAACGCATGTGTTTTGTCCTAGATCGCGAGTTTAACCCTCCGAACTCAGTTTTTTTTTACCGCGATTCACGTACCACTATAAATAGAAGTACAAAAATTACCTTTTAATTCAGAAAATCACTGGAGAATAAAATTATTTTTTAGAAAAAATCAATTTCTTTTCTTTTTGTCGACAACATGGAATCCTTTTTCAGTCATGTGAATCACGAGTGGTGCCAGAAGTTGAGCAAAGTGCACAGGATCAACATCGGGGGATATGGTATGTCAGGTTTACCAACTCTTAGGGGTGTTAGGATTGATTGGGACTTTTTGGATGCTTGCATACGATTTTAGGATCCTGTTGATCACATATTTTGATTCGGGGATGGCATGGACGAGATGTGTCCTACCTTTGAGTAATTTTTCTTTTTGCTTGGTACAAGCCTTGAAGTTGTTCCGGATGTTCCAGTCGAGCGGGTAGGCTATTTCAATTTATTCAAGAGGTTACTGGATTTGAGCACTGAGACTGCTTCAGGTATGGTGAATGATGATCTAGTGGACCTACCTACATTGGCCTTTATGTTTTGGGAGGAATTAAAGGATGACCCTATTTGAATGGCCTGAAGACTGAAGGCCTATGCCTTTGGATTGATGCGAGCTATATTTTTATGAGCCCAGTTGGATAGGGGGATGCGAGGATAGCTAAGTTGATACTCTAGATGAGTGAAGGTAAGTCAATTGTGGGCATGATCTTGACCGAGACACTGGTGAGCCTTGATTGCTATTACAACTCCAGGGAACCTTGGACTATTAGTCCAATTTTCCCTTAGGTACTTAGAACATTTTCTGCTTGTCTGCTTTAGCATGCTTTTAAGGCTTCTCTGACTTATGTGTTTGGTTTTCATATTTAGCTGAGGGACCATCTCAAGATTGTTCCTGGACCTAATAGACCAAATTATTCTGCGACTTGGTATCGTTCTAGGAAGATTGCCATTCACCTCGGCTTTGATAAGGAATGGATTAGCTGGTTAATGGAGCTAAGTCCTTCTAATTTACTATAGAGGCCTTATTAGTACACCATTAAGTAGTTTATACCAAAGAGTCAAGGTTTCAAGCATGTGTATTTGCTTGGTTTTCAGTATGTGAATTGGTATCAGGCTACAAGTGTCCTTTGCCATATGGGACATGATCAGGACGTGCCCCCAGATGGTCCTTTGTTTGAGGCAACCACAATGAACGACCGAGTAGCTAGAGCTGTTCTCTCTTATTGGATTAGAGACTTCACAAGGGCTATGATTATCCCAGGTGATGACTATGGCAAGCTTCTAGTGTATCTCGAGTGGTGGATCGAGGCCTATTAGCAAAAGGAGAAGGCAAAGCAATTCACTCTTCTAACTGAGATTGAAGGTTGAGTCTGAGTTTAAACTTAAGAAAATAAGACTTTTATTTTCTTTGTGTTTCTTTTGAATTTTTGTCAAAAATATCTTATTTTGGGTGTTTTAAAAGATAAATAAGACCTCAATAAATGTTTTATTATTTTATTGAGCTCTTTTTTTTCCTAAGCCACCCTTTTGGGTTTTCAACTTAATGAGCTACCTTGATTGTTGCCTAGACTGCCTTTTCAATTTTCAGTCTAACAGGCTATACCCTAAATTTTGCCTAAGCTGCCCGTTTAGGTTTTCAGCTTAGCATGTTTCATTCCTTTTTTTTTATTTGTTTATTTGTTCCTTTTAACTCTTGCATACAATGTTAAAGAGCCTAAAAGAGATGAAAGTTTGATTTTTATTGAATGATTTGGATCGTGCCTATAAAGGCTGCCTACGTATCTCCTTACAAAATATTTTTTGAAGATTGAAGTAAATGGTAATTTTTGGAGAATTAGGTCCACGTAGTTCTTGTTACAGAAATGTGATGATGCCAGAAGGCATGCTCATGAACAAGAACACTGTATAAAGTACTTCTTGAGTTAATCAAGATAGGTTGGATGGTTGAATTCATTGCCATCGACGTCCATTAGTATGACTCCTCCGTTTGTCATGATCATCTTGATGATGTATGGTCCACTCCAAGGAGGTCTGAATTTCCCTTAAGGGTCTTGCACGACTTGTCTGATTTCTTTGAGGAATAAGTCACCTTCTTGAATATTACAACTTTAAACTCGTTTGTTGAAATGCTTCACAAGTCTAATTTGATAATTTTGTGTGTGGTGGAGAGGTTCCATCCTTTTTCATCAATTGCATTGAGCTAATCATAATAAGCTTGTTGCTAGTGAACTTCAGAGACCTGAGCTTCTTGGAGAACTCTAGCTATCTGAATTTCCAATTCTATAGGGAGAAATACTTCCATTCCATAAACTAGGGAGTATGGTGTGGGTCTGGTAGGCGATTTGTATGTGGTTTTGTATCCAAGGAGGACGTTTGGCAGATGTAGGTGCCAACCTTTATGACTACTGATCATCTTCTAAAGTATATTCTTTAGTTCTTTGTTAGTGGCTTCAATTGCGCCATTTGTTTGAGATCTGTATGAGGAAGACCTATGATGTTCAATCTTTTCCTTCTTCAAGAGTGTAACAACTTCTTTCTGAAAGTGTGAGCCCTTATCAAAGATAATCTCATGTGGAACACCATACCTCGCGATGATGTTGGTTTTGATGAATTGGGCTACCTTCTTTAAGTTCAGGGCCTGATAAGGGGTAGCTTCAACCCACTTAGTGAAGTAGTCAATTTCCACTAAGATGTACCCATGGTTGGCAGAAGACTTTCATGAGATCTTGCCAATTATGTCGATACCCCAAATAGCAAAGGGCCATAGAGTAGTAATAGGATTAAGTATAGAGGATGGAAGCTTCTAAAGCTTAGAGTATTCTTGACACTTTGGGCACCTTCGAGCGTATCATGCATAGTCCCCATTCATAGTCAACCAATAGTAACCTTGGTTCATGATCTTTTAAGATAATGCCCAACTATTCATGTGGGTCTATCCTACCATGGATTTCTTCCATGATCTTGTTGGCCTCTTCGTCTAAGAAACATCTAAGGTGAATGACGTTCATTGTCTTTTGTAGAGGATGTCACTGGCCCAGTTGCCTAATGGTTCTCCTTTCTGATTTGGAGGAACCTTCAGGATATTCTCCTCTAGTGAGATAGACATAGTTGTGCCAATACCAAGGCTTTTCCTTACTTCATGTATGTTCATGCAGTGAGCTTGGAAGCTTGGTTGGCGCTTGATGCTTATCAAAATAAGATGAATAATGAACCCATCACATATTTGTATCATGGATGCAAGAGTTTCTAGTGCATCGGTGAATTTGTTTTGGGTTCTTGGAAGGTAGTGGAAAGATAAGTCATCAAAGCTGTTAGCTAGCTCTTCGAGGTGCTTATGGTAAGGAACCAACTGCTCCTCTCTAATCTTCCATTTTCCCAGAGCTTGTGAGACAATGAGGTTGGAATCATCGTAAACTTATAAGTTTTTTATGGCAATCTGGAAAGCTGATTTTAATCTAGATACTCATGCTTCATATTCAGCTTCATTGTTGGTTACCTCCAAATCTAGTTTGATTCCTAGAGGTAAGCTTTCACCGATTGGTGTAAGGAACACCAATCCAGCACCATAACCTTTGTGATTTGTAGCCCCATCAAAATACAATTTCCATGTTTCAGTTTGTAGGAATAGAATGTCTTCGTCAAGAAATTTAGGTTCTTTCCAATAATCATCAGTAGGTGCCATAACCAGTTGATCGACAATGACACTACCTTTAATGGACTTTCTCTGAATGTACTTGAGTTCGTAGGCAACCAAGACCACAATCCATCTAACCATTTTGATGTCTTGGACAGGCTTTTCTATAAGGTATTTGAGCAGACTGATCAGTAAGGACATGTGTGATGTATGCCTCTAAATAATACCTTAGTTTATAACACACATATACTAGAGCTATGTAGAGTTTTTCTATGTATTTGTACTTGAGCTCGTGTGCCAACATTTTTTTACTCAAATAATAGATGACATTCTCTTTATGTGAATCTGGAGCTTTTTGTGCTAGCATTGCCCCTATTGTTTCTTTAGTAACAATTAAGTAGAGTAATAGTGGCTAACCAGGCTTAGGAGGTAGTAGGATTATCAGACTCAAAAGATACTTCTTTATCTGTTCGAAGGCCTTTTAACACTCCTCATTCCACTGTTTGGAGGAATTCTTTTTGAGTAGGTTGAATATTATTCCACAAGTGTCTGCTAACTGTTGGATGAACTAACTGAAATACTATGGACAACCCAAAAAGCCTCTTATCTCCTTTTCAGTTTTAGGAGGTGGCATGTCTAGAATGGCTTCAAATTTGCTTTGATCCACTTAAATGCCTATATTACTAACCATATAACTTAGGAATACTCCAAATGAGTCTCCGAATATACATTTGCTGAGATTCAGCTTGATATTGTATTATTGAAGACTAAGGAATAACTTTTCCAGCGCTTGTAGATGCTGTTCAGGGGTAGCACCCTTAATGACCATGTCGTCAACATAGACTTCCACTTCTTTATGCATTAAGTCATAGAAAATAGTAGTAGTCATTCTCTGATAGGTGGTTTCGGCATTCTTCAACCCAAATGGCATTACTTTATAATAATAAGTGCCCCATTCTAGGATGAAAGCTATTTTTTCCATGTTTTGAGGGTGGAGTAGGATCTTATTGTACCCCGTGGCCAGATCGGTTAAGGAAAACATCTTTGAACCAGCTAGTACATTGACCAAGAGGTCTATGTGGGGTAGTGGAAAATCGTTCTTAGGGCATGCCTTGTTCAAGTCTCGATAATCCACACACATTCTAACTTTTATGTCCTTCTTTGGTGCTAGTACAATGTTTACCAACCAAGATGGAGAGTTGACTGATTCAATGAATCTCTGAGCAACTTGTTTTGTCACTTCTTCCTTGATTGAAATAGACCAGCCAGGCTTCATGTGCCTGAGCTTCTGTTTGACAGGCTTGCAATCAGGATATGTTGGGATTTTGTGGACAACGATGCTTAGATAGAGTCCAGTCATGTCATTAGGCTTCCAGGAAAAGCAGTCTTTGAACCTTTTGATGGTAGACTCAGCGTCCTATTTGTTTGAGCATGCGGATGCAATGTATGTGTTTTTAGGCACGTCATGAGTGCTAGTGTTTATGGGCTCTTTAACTCCATCTTTTATTTCATTTTTTTTTGTTTGATTGAGGTCATATTCATGAATTGGAACATCAAAACAAAACAAAGAGACAGACTCTAACAAGAAAATATGCTATTCTTATTGACAGAAATTGGAGAGAGGTCCACAGTTACATCATATTCATAGTTAAAACCCGACGGACCTATTACATCAGTATCTAACTCGGGAGAGGATAAAGAAGCCTCAATACTAAACTCAGATTTAGTACTTGACTCAAACTCAGTCTTAGATTCAGCTGCAATAGGATTGTTTTCAAAATGCCAGTTCTTCAGCTTTCCAATGGTAGGTTTGATCAGAATGGAGAGGTCAAATTTCTCCTCTTTGTTAGTGAGAATAGCTATGTTGCCAAAGAGGCTAGCTTCCATGTTCTCTTTATAATCATTTTCCAAGAAGTATATGGGTGGGAAATCTTCAGTAGTCAGCTTCACATCGAAAAACATCTCAAATCCAAGGATTCTAATGCCAGTCATAGGGTAGATCTAAGGTTCAGAGAAAGCACACTAAGGAACTGTCTCTCCTTCTTTGACAAAGTACCCATTCAGAGTCTTAAAATAAGGCCTCATGAGGATGTCAGCTTCTCCTCCTTGCTTGGTAATTGTAGATCTTTCTCTAGCCTTGGCTTTCTCCTCCTCAATCACATCATTTCTTAGATTGTAACCAAGGTTGAAAGGAGAAGTAGAAAATTTGAAGTCATTGAAGGATTCAACCCCTTGTTGATTCTTTCCAAAGCCCATACTAGGAAAGTAAGCCATATGCTTCATTATGTTTCCAATCATTGAGTTGCAATACGGATCAAAGTCCAGGGCAATTGCATTTTTTAGATTTTCAGTTGTATGGATGAATTGAACAAACGAGAAGCCGAATAATGGATATGCCAACAATTTAGGTTGAATCTCTAAGATAGGTACAATGTCTGGGACCACTTTCTAGACAAATCTTCTTTGATAGTGACGATACCATTTTTTAGTGGGAACTTGACCCTTTGATGTAGAGTTAAAGGCACTGCTTTGGCCTGAGGAATCCATGGCCTTCCCAGAAGCAAGTTGAAACAAGATGGTACATCAATGACTTGGAATTGCGCCTTTAAGGTGGTTGGGCCCATAGTGACAGTCAGATTCGCCACTCCCAGAACTACTTTCTTGAAGTTATCATAAGCTTGTACAATTTGATCAGAAGGAGGTGAAATCTGTAGCAGTTAACCTCAAGCAGCTTACAACCTTCAGAGGACAGATATTGAGTGCAAACCCATTATCTACTAAAGTCATTGGGACAATTTTCTCCCTTGTGATGATGGTAATTTAGAGGGCATCATTATGTGGTTCCCTAAGCAGGATCTCATTGACAGAAAAAGAAATAGATGTTCCTTTTATAGCACTTGTGATGGAAGCAACCAAAGCTTCAGGAGAAATGTCTGTTGGAGTATGGCATTGACTTAGCGCCTTACAAAGAGCTTGGCGGTGGGAATAAGAAGACATGAGCAGACTCCAAATAGAAATATTTGCTTGTGTCTTCTTGATTTGCTTGAGTATGGGATCCTCTTCAAGGTTAGGGGTCCCTTTAGATTGAGTCACTGGTCAACTTATTAGGGGAATTGTAACAAGCGCTTAAGTGATTCTGCCACTTCTAGTAATAGTATCTATTTCTTCTCCTAAATGTCTTATGTCGATGATGACACAACAGTAGTCATTGGGGATTGACCTCCCTCAGGAAGGTTGGCCAACCGGAGATGAGCGATTTGGGGAGGGGAACCTTTCCAAGGAAGATTGGTCCTCTTTAGTGTAGTAATAATTGCTCAGGAGCACAGCATCATTAATGAGGTGCATTGAATCCCCTTCTTCAAATTCATCCAGGATTGCATTTACATCGTGCTTAGGTAGGGGATTTATACTAATGTTTGCAGTAGGGAGCAAGAGATCCTTGGCATCAATGAGGTCTTGTATCTTATAACAAAGGGCCTTGCAACCATCAGTCTTATGGCCTAGCATTTGGTGGTAGTCACACCTTTCATTCATGTTGAAGTTCTTTGGCAACGAATTAGGAATAGGCTTGGGCTCCAATGGTTTGAAGGTACCCTACTCTAAACACTATTTTAGAAGATAGCTTAGTGTTAGTTCCCTTAAGTTAGTGAATTCCCTTCATTGTATCTGAAGAGGTTTGCGAGCCGAGATTACATTAACTCCTCCTTCTTCTGAGTAGCATTGGTTTTCTTGAAGCAAGAGGATGAGACCTGAGTTTCATCCTTAATAAGACCATATTCAAGCCAATCTTCTAGGCGAGTGCCAACATTCACAAGTACTTTAAAAGTCTGGCAAGTATTAAGTTATCAATTTGTCTCGGTATATAGGTAGTAAGTTTTTTACAATGATGTCAATCTGTTTTGGCAGGTTGGTTAATCAACCATTTGGGAGGCTTTCTTTCTCCATCTAGTGATAAAAGCAGATAAAGTTTCTTTTGGCAATTGTTTTGTTGTTTCAATAACTCGCTTTTTAACATCAACTTCTTGTTTAAATGAATAATGTTTTACAAATTTATTACATATGGATTCTCGGGCCTGTTTCTTAGAATCCTCTAACTGGATAAACCAATTCCCAGCCACACCAGTAAGCGACTATTAGAAAAGCTGAGCAAGGAGCTCACCTGCCACACCCAAGGGGTGTCAAGTAACATCATAAATTCTGAGGTGAGTTTTAGGATAGGTGGTGCCATCAAACTTCTCAAAATTTGGCATCTGAAATTTTAGCAGGAGCCTAGTATTGGGGAAGGGACTTAGTGCCTTCACATCAAGGACATTTTCCTTCTTTTTCAGAGCTTTTAGAGTCTTCTCCATTTTCTCATATTTTTTAGCCATAGTCTTGAGGAATGGATGATCTTCAACCCCTTTTGGGAAAGGATCCACAGTAGGAGTAAAATAAAGGAAAATATAATTTTGGAGTTGAAGGCATGAAACATCTTGCCGGTGTATCCCTTTGAACGGGAATCAAATCCCATGCTGTTCTCCTTTCTCAGTGGGGTTGTTCTGATAACAATTAGGTGGTTTGAAAGTTAAGTAGCCAACCAATTTTATTTGATAAAAAACCAATAGGCTATTAACTAATTTATTTTGATTAATGAAAATGATTTTGATTGTGAAACGATCACCTAAGTTCATTTTAGGGCTTAGTTTGATTCGTTTTTATGAAAAAATAGTATTTCAAAAAAAACATGCCTTAGTTTAGATTAAAGCGCTTAAAATAGTTCGTTTTTAGAAAAAATGGGACTTTGAAAAAGATGCCTTAATTCAGATTAAAAAGACTTAATTTATTCATATATTAAAGGAAAATAAATATATTGTACTGATTTTACCTTTTGCTTGCTAGACTTTGGAATCGGAGGGCTTGACAAAATCGAAATGAGTCTCCATTATGTTCGGAGAGTACTGGCGTTTTTCTGTCTGAACTGAAATTGAAGGGACTGAACCGTTGAACAAATGAGAACCGAAGTGTCTGTTGTGAGTTTCTATTGATCCGAATCGATTGAAGAGGAATTGTAGTGTTTAGTGAGTGTTTAGAGATGTTTGGAGGCTAGAAAATAGGTCTGAGTGAGTTTGAAAATTGGAAAAACTAGAATCCCAAACTGTTCTGACAAGTCTGAATTTATAGAATTTTGTGCCAGAAACCCTAGGAGACAACGCGTGCGTTTTAGGCAACATGCATGCGCTTTGGACCAAACGCATGCGTTTGTGGGCCCAAGTCTCTGGGCCTGATTTTCTAGTTCGGTTTAGTCTTATTCGATTCATTTTTTTTGGATTTTTTGGGTTCATTTGAAGTCCGATCTGAGTAAGGTTTGAACTGTTGGACTCATATTAACATGCCGAATTTAATAGTACAAAATTTAGGATTCACAACACCTAATCCATGCTATTCTCGTCATTACCATTTAATCGATGAGGAAGATGATGATGAGGTGGAGGTTGTACTTACGAATTCGGCCTCATAAATGAGGACTACAATGGTCCATTTCGCATTTGAGGTCAGTACAACCCACTTAAATTATTTGAAATGTTAAACAATCAGTTGGTCCCTCCTAGACAGTCATGCCGACTTCTTTACCATCTTCTAATGGCTCATCTGTCGAAAAGTCGATTGAAGCTACTCCTAGTATCCTTACTCTAAGGGATATGAAGTAAATAAAGGCTCTGATATCATATACCTAATCATTACGACCTTATGGTTCCTAATAGGCATGTCCAAGGTAACTTCGAGTTCCTTGATCATAAAAGGATTATTGATGAGGGTGTCATTACCTCTAGGCTAGGATTCCTATTTTTGAAGATAGATGTTGAGTTCTTGTGCCTACATGAGGTCTTGATTGCTCAATTGCACCCCAAGTCATGTAAAGTTTTTAGGGGAGTTCAAATCTAAGCCTATATTAATTGTAGTGAGTCGAATGAGAGGGAGTTTCGAGTTATTTACAAAGTGATGCCCAATGATTGAAACTTAGCATTTGTAAATTATCAAGTTGAGCGTGAGAAGCTCTTTATATTTCCATGAACCTCGAAGCAATAGAAGAAGAACTGAAAGGAAATGTTCTTTATCATTCTTACCCCTGATGCTTAGACCAATTCATCCAAAACCTAAAAGAAATAAAATTTGAGGGGTTTGCATGTATCTGAGGATGGTTAAATAGCTCATGTGAGATGTACCCAAATTTTTAATATTTGAGTTGTCTGAGGTGACAACTATAAGGCTATGGATGCCATAACTTTCCTCCATTTGTGGTTTTATTAAGATGTTCCCAATGAAGATATGATAAAGATCAATTTTTTCCTTAGTGAGTGGCCTTCCTTTTCAATATTTCTTTATGACTTTATAACTCTAACCAATTTTCATCTTTATTTATTTATAGATATGTTGTCTAAACTTAATGCCAAACTTATCGCCTAAATGGCTCAAAAGGTGGCACTCGTATTCAGGATCTCCATCAACAGTTCTATCTCATGACCCAACTCTATAAAGATCATATTTTAAACAAGGAATATGAGCTCAAAACTACCCAAACTCAAACTACTCGACTTTCATAACTTAAGAGTAAAGAAGAGAAGGAATGTGAACTAGGGAATGTTCAAACCCTTAAGGTGTGGGGATTTAAAGACCAAGCTTCTCGAGAGAGGTGTTATTGCCAACCCTAATCTTTTGGAGCAATCTGATCAGCTTAACGCCTCTCTTTCTTCAAATGTCATTCCTACTGAGGTGAATGCATCTATAAAGGCTAGAGTGGACTCACATGCTCTAACTAATGTCTTTGAAGTCGATCCAATCGGTGGTAGGACCTCTGGAACTCCAATAGAAGACCCTTCAGCTTGATAATTTTCTTTCAATGGAATTTATCTTTTTTATTATTTTTTTAGGTGTATTTTATCCCTTGTACTTGCTTTAAAATCAATGGTATATATATTGCCAATGTAGTCTTTTTTTATTTTCACTTGTCAAGCTTTTTTACAAATTGCATTTGAAGGCTATTTACATTTGACCTCATCTTTGAGCAAGGTGGTTTGATTGTACAAATTATTCTCACTACCTTGATGAGATTTAAAGTTTGGTTAAATCAGACTTCATTTTTAGGTAAGGTGGTTTTATTATACAAACTTGTCTCAATAGCTTAGTGAGATTCAAAGTTTGTTTAAATTCAACCACACCTTTGGACTAGATGGTTTGATTTTACAAACCAATCTCACCGCCATGGTGAAATTCAAAGTTTACTTACATTTGACCTCGTCTTTAGGCTTGGTGGTTTGATTGTACAAACCCATCTCATTACCTTAGTGAGTGTCAAAGTTTGTTTACATAGTGAGGTGTTTTATTGTACAAATCTATCTCACTACTATGGTGAAATTTAAAGTTTGTTTAAATCCGACATCATTTTTGGGTGAGGTGGTTTGATTATATAAACCCATCTCCCTACCTTTGTAAGATTCAAAGTTTGTTTACATTTAACATTGTCTTTAGGTGTGGTAGATTTTTCATTATTGGATCGTAACTTGTTATAGAACTAAATCTTTTCACAATTGGAGAGTTTTTGTTATTTCATAACTATAGGCCAGTATAATAATATTTTCCCTAGGTTGGAACTCAATAGGTGTACTAGGTAATCCTGACTACCGTGGAATCCTCATCATTTATCCCTCCTATAGTAATTATACTTACATATGAACCTGTTTATTAATAAATTACAATAAGTGACGTGAAAAGAAAAAATGAAAGAAATCAATTATTTAAACCTTCTCAATGGTAGAATTTTTTTAAGTTGCTAGCATTTCAAGAGTGTGGTAGGGTTTTTCCTCTCATGTCCTCTAGTATGTATGCTTCTAAGTTGATCGCCTTTTTGACTCGGTATGGACCTTCCCAATTATGTTGCATCTTTCCCACTCTTACATTCCTCCGAGTGATCTCAACTTTTATTAAAACTAGATCACCTTTTTAGAAAGATTTATGCTTGATCCTCCAATTGTGACACCTGGAAATCCTTCGTTTATAGGCTTCCATTCTTGGTTGAGTCAATAACCTCTTTTCTTCAATGATTTATAAATCCAAACCCCTTTCAATTCTTAATCAACCTTGTGACCATAGTCTACCTTGAATGAAGGTTGACCAATCTCCACATGAATTACTGCTTCCGATCCAAACATTAAGGAGAATGGTATCTTGCTCGTGGGTAGCCTTGGCATTGTTTGATAGCTTCATAGCACACTATTGAGTTTTCTACCTAGTTTCCTTTCTTATCACTTAGCCTCTTCTTCAAACTCTAGAGCAATATCCTATTCGATGCCTCGATTTTCCATCGGACAATGGATGGGATACCAAAGGTGAATCTAGGATCTATTCTAAGGTTCTTGCATAAGGTTTTGAATTCTTTTTTGTCAATCTATTTTCCATCATCTATTGTCAAGACCTTGGGAATCCCATACCTAAATAAAATAAACTCCTAAAAAAATAAGTATCTTACTTTGGGTGATGGTGGCTAGGGTCTCTACTTCAATCTATTTAGAGAAATGTTCTACTACCACAACTAAAAGTTTTACTTATTTAACCGAGGGTGGGAGTGACCTTAGGATATCCATCCCCAATTGGTAGAATGATTAAGTTGCCCCAAGTTCCACCGAAGGTTGTCTTTGGACATTGGTATGAACCTAGTATGGATTGCATTTTCTAACTAATTTAGAGTTTCCTTTGGTAGTTGACAAGTAATATCCTTGAGCAAAGGTTTCTTATAGATGGTGATACTTGCTTCATGCGCCCTACAAATTTCCTCTTGTATCTCTTTTAACAAATAATCTCCCTCTTCCTTCAAGCTGCATCTTAACCATGGGTGAGTCATAGACCTTCTGAGGAGGTCCTCATGTTCCCAATTATAGCCTTTATCCCACAATACTATCTTGTGAGCTTCTTTTTTTATATTTAGGTAACTTCCCCTCAGATATATATTCTCCCAAAGGTTCCATCACACTCCCTCCCCATTCCACTGCACATATTGAGCTTATAGAGGTCGTAGGGTGTTTCTGAATGGCCACAAATATGTTTCGCAGTTCGGTCATCCTTCCAGATGAAATTGCTTTTACAAAGGCATTAGCCTCTTTGTTATCATCTTGGTGAAGTTGTTTGATTTCCCAAGCTCTTTCTCTTCCACTCCCTAACAACAGTCATTTTGTTAGCTTGATATATTTCTTTATTTCATTCCTCTTTAAATTGAAATTTCCTTGCAGTTGATTGGCTAATAGTTCTGAGTTGCTATAGATCACAAAATTTTCCATTCTAATTTCTTAAGCTAGAGTCGAGACATTTAACAAAGCTTCATACTTTGCCTTATTATTGGATGGATCAAAGTCAAGCTCCATTGCATACTTGATGGTGACTTAGTGATGTCCCTTTATTGCAATTCCTATTCATGTTTTTTAAAGCACTTTGCGCTCTCAATGTACTTCTCTCATTGTTTTTCTTTTTTTACCACATCTATTAGAGTTAATTCAGATAAAAATTACGTCAAGGTTTGGGTTTTCATCATCTTCCTTAGTTATAATACCACTCCAAATGCACCAATCTTGATTGCCCATTTTGCCATTTTCCTTAATGTTCCTAGCCTTTGAAGTACCTTTGTCAAAGAGAGGTAAATTCTACATGTTACCTAATGAGACTCAAAGTAGTGTTTCATCCTCTGTGTAGCCAATAATAAAGCTAACACGTTGAAGAAAAGTTGACCTCTATTAGCTAAGTATGATATGAATCAGCCTTGATTTGGTCTGGATTCGCCTCTATCCTGATTTGCAACACTACTTATCCTAGAAATTTGTTAGTCGAGACTCTAAATATGCATTTCTCTAAGTTCAACTTTAAGTTACAGGATTTCAATATCTTGAATACTTTCTCCACATCTTGTGGATAGTTAGCCAACCTATTACTTTTTATGATCAAGTCATCCACATATACCTTCATTGTTTACTTAAATATAATCCTTGAATAAGTTATTAACAAGTCTTTGGTATATTGCTCGTGCATTTTTCAGACCAAATGGCATCATTTTGTAGTAATAAATGCCTTGGTCTATAAAAAACATTGTCTTTTCCTTATTGGTGTTATGCATCTTGATATGATGGTATTCAGATTTGGCATCTAGGAATGAATAGGGCTCATGCCCTATTGTTGAATCTACTAACTAGTCTATGATTGATAATGAATAGTTATCCTTGGGATACACTTTATTTAGGTGGATAAAGTCAACACAAATCTTGCATCTGCCATTAGGTTTTTTCATCAACACCACGTTTGCTAGCTAATCTGGAATGTGCACCTCTCTCATGACATCGTCCACCAACAATAATTAAATTTCTTCTTCTATGGATATTTGCTTTTCATAGGAGTTCTTTCTTTTCTTTTGTACCACTAGCTTCATTTTATCATCCATGGCAAGCTTATGATTGATAACCTCTGGGTCTATTCCTATGAGATCAACAGTTGATAGAAAAAGGAATTTGGATTTTCAATACCTATAACAATTCAATTTGTATTTCCTTCTTCACTTCATCTCCAACCTCTACAATCTCCATGGGTCTCCTTCTTGCATACTTCCCCCTTCTATTGTTGGTGTATTTTAGTCCCTTTCCCCTCGACCTCTAGGAGTATGGTGGGAAAACTTCCTTTAGTGCATTGAGATAGGCAAGAGTGGAGATAAAGGATGGCCAAGGAGAATCCTGGCTCTACCATTAAAAAAAAAATGTATATGTTGATATGTTAACTCCTATATAATTTCCCTACCCTGTCCCCCAAACACTCTCTCCCCTTCCCACCAAATTAAACTTTTCATATTGTAAGCTTCTTCAAACCCAAATAAGAAGTGACAACTAAATAATTTTTTCAGGAAAAAAAAAAGAAAACTAAATAATAATTTTCCACTTGGCTTTAAAATGAAAAAGTAATAAGTGGTCCACAAACTGAACCTATATTACACCATTTCACAAAATATCAATTATTGTCCATTTGTGTTCTCTTTGTAATATTTAATTACTTTTAATTACACATGGCTTAAACTGAACTAATAATTATGTTTAGTAACTTTTCTTCTCTTTATTTTACCTATTTATTATTATTATTATTATTATATGGCCTATTGTACCGAATTGAATAAATTTCCCATACTTTATAATAGACATACATTTTTCAATTTTCATTAATTTATTAATGCATTTCATCCTTAATCTCAGTATATTCGTGTTAGTTTGCCTAGTTTGTCCTAGTGCCTATGTATTGATTCTTGGATTCTAAGTCACTTCAATGCTCTAATTTTATTTATTAATTAATAGTTACGTAAATCAATATTTTTACAAGCTTATTTCTAGAATTTTAACTGTCGCTCATCCATCCATGTAATTCTGTAGCAATTTGCCGTTGAGAAAAATATCAGGATATTATAACAAAATTTATGATTTTTTCCTTAGACAAATAATAACTTTATTTTCAAGGAATGATATTTGCCAAATTCATGAATTTCTAGTGAATTTTATAAAATTTATTTTTTTTAAAAAAATCATTAAAAAAAATTTATAGTTTGAAAAGGCTTTCTTAAATAAGATCAATTACTTTTAAGCATGCTCGATTATTATTATTATTATTATTTAAAAAAAAATTCCAAAGTATAATCTTGAGCAAATATCTCAACAATTTTCAAACATTAATTAAGAAACTCTTCCAAACAAAGCTTTTCAGCCAATAAATTTGAACCTTTTCTAAAATATTTTAACACAAATTCAATCAAAGTTGAATTCTACCAAAACCAAACTTGAATTCAAATTCATGGAAAAAACTAAAAACACTCAACAAAAAAAATCAATTCGTGTTCCATAACATGAATATGTTTCACAAATTATAATTCACATATAGTGAAACTATAAATCTATACTCGAGAATGGTGAATAACATGGATTTTATTTCTAATAAAATTAGTTTGATATTCATTCGAAATAAATTCCATGTTCATCAAATTAATCCCATGAAATTAGTCCGATGAATATGGAACGTATAACTGATTAACATAAAGTTAAACTTTTTGAACATAAAATTTATTTTTTTAAGAACATTTGATTTATTTTGGACGAAAATTAACTTAGCCTATGATAAATATTTAGTTTATAAGTAATGGATATGAACTTTATTTCTAATGCATACATTATTCCCCTTTTTTAAGTATGAAATGAACCTTTTATGTTATATAATTTAATTTTTAAGAGCACATAGCTAATTTGAGATGAACATATAATTTATAAAATGGTGAATATGATTTAAATATTTTTATGAAAATTAAGTTTATAACTACTAAATACTCCCTCCGCCCCCACAAAGATAGTCCCTTTTTTTTTACACAAATTAAACAAATATTATTTATATGGTTAAATTAGTTATTTTGTATGTGTTTTACAAATATATCCCCATATTATCATTAAATAATTCATAGATATAAGTAAAGTTTTAATCATGAAGTTATTTTACTAATTTTTAAGTGATTGATGATGATAAACTAAATCAGGGTATAATAGAAACTAAATAATTTCCTACATTCTAAAAAGGGAAAGTAGACTATCTTCGTGGGACAAAAAAAAAAATAGTGGACTATCTTTATAGGACAGAGAGAGTATGTTGTTTAATTTCAATAAATATGAAGCTAATTTTTTATGAACATAAAATTTATAACAAATGAATATGAATAGTATTTTTATGAATGTATATTTTTTTTAATGAAAATATACTTTATATATGATGAACACAAACAATTTCAAATGAACATGAATTTATAATTAATAAATGCTAAGTTTACTTCTAATGAACATAAATTATATTTTTAATGGACATGTATAATTGATGAATCTGCTGTTTTAATCACTGAATCTACAGTTAGTACTCAGAATTACTAAAAATAGCCACATAACAAGGACCCAAAACCTTAAAAATTCAACTAAATTACATAAACAAGTTCCTAAAAACACAAAATCACAAACGACTCAAGTTGATTACAAATACGGCTGCGCGAAGAAGAAAAGAAACG
>CAOJBK011388140.1:0-10082 GCA_948294925.1 Codiaeum variegatum | reverse complement strand
AAGAAGATATGTTACTTGTTCTAGTTGACAACTAACTATTTAACTAGTCAATTAATCAACTAGATTAAACACAAAATTAGTAGGAATCACCTTTAAACCTTAATTAACCACATCCAATGTGGATTAAGCTAACATATCATGTTAAGCTTAATTATATTATTTGTTTGTCCAAACCATTTCAATTAGTCATGCCCATTTGTATCTCATACAAACTATGACTTAATTGAAATTATCCTTTTATGAATTAAACTTTAAGACATGCTAGCATCTTTGTAAATTTAATTACAAGTTTAATTCAATCATCATTAATAATTAATTAAACATTTTAATTAGTCATTAATATGATTTATACAAGCTAATGGGAATTGCTATATGGTGTGTGACTTACTAGGTTCATGTTCTAATTAGCAATGGGATAAAGAAAACTCTTTTCTTCCCACCAAGTGTGTAATCCTCATCACACACTCGGTCCCATAAGTCATGAGGGACATCTACCATAACATATCACTACTACCTAATTAGAAATGAATGACAGTAATCATATCATTGACATTGCATGGAACTCTCGATCATAACTATCGTACACTCGAATTCCTTCATTACGAATTCCCAATCTTAGCTAGTGTCATAGAATAGTCAAACCATATATGCCAGATCATATGACCTCTATCTAGTGTGAGTTCTCGATAAATTGGTTCCAACTAAAAACTCTTTCTAGTGAATCTTATCCATCCTAGCCAAGGATTTACATATCAAGAACAATCAGAAGTCATAGGATTCCTTCCTTGGTTACCCAAGTTAGTGAATCCTTTCTTGGTTGAACACTTATCCCAATATATCACTGATAATGGCTACAACATGCCATATACCAATACATGACTAGCATTGGTATGTAAGCAGTAACAAACCATAGCCACCAATATGCCAGATAACATGTCACCTTAAGTATAAGGATTATATGCACAACCATACTTTAGATGATGAGATATTGACTAGTTGGTAATGACCCATGTATCTATCGTTTAACGTCACTATTTAACTTACTCATCCAATGAGTATGTTGACATGTTGTCATGACATCACATGTCTGTAGCATGTGACTAACTACCTCCATACCAATAAGTATCTCATACTTATCATGGATGACAATATAGGCAATGGTCTTCCAAATTAATGGTGTCTTTACCAACAATCCTATGACCATGAACAACATTTAAAGTATCTGATAGAGAGCAATTTGTCACTCATATTCTCAAACCCTTTGAGAGTAGATTCCATTAAAAAATAGTTAAGGTACATATATACATTCGATACAAGAATAATTACATTTACATAACATATATACTAAAGCTAGTTAGGTATTTATTTACATTCACATGAAGATTGTAAGCTCTAAGGCATACACTGCTAACAATGTATATAATAGCCTGTTCATACATCATATTTTCCATGATTATCTGTTCATACATCGTGTGATATTCCATGCATACAGAAAAACTCAATTTTAATCAAATCATATTTTCTTATGCCTAAATTTATTTTAAAATGGAAAAATATTTTTCTAAATGTTTTTATTAGGTCATGAATCCTTGAACCCACCATTGGTTTGAGGGCCAACCTCTTCTAAAATTGGATAAACATTCAGGTTTTCTCTAAATTGGAGTTTATCAAAATTGTCTCCTAATCACCTAAAAAAACTATTTTCTTAAAGATTAGGTGGTGACTCTCAGACACATCACACATGCATACCAACAGACATATATGGGGTGTACAAATGTGAAACCTAGCCACAACTATGATGCCATGTGTAATTTGACCCCTCGTAGTCGGTTTCATCGAGCCATAAACTCAAAGGCATGCTAAGAAATCCTGCGGGATATCGGACAAGGCCTCACAATTAACGACTCTAGTAGGGACATTTGGAAACTGACATAAAACTTAGGTGGATTATTTTCTGATGAAAATAGTTTTTGGCTTATGACTATATGAAAGTAGGTTTTCATGCATCACTTCACATGTTCCTTTAAATTAGTAAAACCAAGATAGAGAGTAGCATCAAGTGAGCTTCCCTTCTTAGGACTGCTTTACTGATAGTGAAATCATCAACCTCCAAGTTATACTTTCTGGTCCTTTTAGTTGGGATAACAAGGTCATATGTATCGTTAAACCCACGTGAACCTCTTTGGCTCACCTGTGGTTAGATATATTACTCCTCTAGCCAGTGGGGAACCTTTAAACAACCTAGCCCTAATGTAATGATTAGAGTTGACTCTAGGTCCAATGTACTCTAATAACTTTGATATTACTTATCATCATGAGATATTTTTAACTCATGCATACATGCATGCATGCATCACAACATCTAAAAAATTGAAATTGGACAAACTAGATTATTCTAGACAATTCTTAAAAAGCCAAACACCTACTCTTTTTTCATAACTTATCTGCTTGCTTCTAATACCCTACATTTTTATTCCAAAGGTTAACATGTCCAAAACCGAAGACACCACTGCCCTCAAACTTTTTTTTGATGCCACTGGCTCTGCTCCAATTCTGCCTACTCCACCAGCTCCTTCTACTAACGTTGCTAAGATGCTTGCTGAGATCATGCGAAGGCAAGATAAGGCCCTAAAAACTTAATAAGAGACCCTCTCTGTAATGATGCAAGCCCAAGAACAAGCCATCCTGGGCAAAGTTAAAGTTATGCTAGCTCAAGTTGGGGTTCAGCCTACCAACTATGCTTCCTTCTATAATTCTAGAAAAGAACATCTAGTTGATGAAGTCATTGTCTTGAATCCACAATCAGACCGTGGAACTGCCACTTCAATTTCCCTCGTTGTGGGTCCTTTCCCAAAAGGGACCCAATATCACCCACTCCTCAAATCCATGAGTGAAAATTATAAGATAGAGAAGAATCTTAAGGCCTTAAAGAAGAAAGAAAATATCTAGGATGTGAAATTATAAGATAGAGAAGAATCTTAAGGCCTTAACGAAGAAAGAAAATATCTAGGATGTGAAGGCTCTGAGTCCATTCTCTAATTCCAGTTCCAGATGCCGAATTTTGAGAAGTTCAATAGCACTTCATTCCTAATAATAATCTGAGGATTTATGATAGGACACTCTACCCTTTGGGCATTAAAGTCGAGCCCCTTGCTCAGCTTTTTCAATAGTCACTTATTAGTACGACTTTAAACTGGTTTATTCAATTAGATGACTCTGAGAAACTGAAATAGGAGTCAATTTGTAACGAATTTCTAGAACAATATTTTTATAATTAAGAAGTTGATATTAAGAGAAGAAATCTTGAAACTACCAAGCAATAGTCCAAAGAAACCTTCTTTGTATTCATAACTAGATGGAGGAAGAAAGCCTCCCAAATGGTAAATAGACCATCAGAAGCTAAATAGATTGAAAACATTGTCAAAAATTTGCTACCAATGTACCATGACAGTTTGATGACATAATATCTTCCTAATTTCAAAGCACTAGTTCATGTAGGCATACGCCTTAAGGATGGGGTTGACTCTGGCCCATCAAGAAAGAATCTCTGACCTCATCTTTTTTATTCAAGAAAACTACTAATACTCAAAAGAAAGTTGGGGTCAATGAGATCTTAGCCCACAAGTTAATCCAAATTCAAATAAGAGAGTTCACTGACTTTTAAGGATTGACACTGAGTTTTCTCTTAAAGCAATTCCTAGAAAATGGTGCTTTCTAACCTTTAGAACCTAAGCATATTCCTAATACAGTGCAGAAAAACTTTAACATGTATGAAAGGTGCAACTACCACCAGGGTCCAGGCCACAAAACTTATGATTGCAAGGCCCTCAAGCATAAGATACAAGATTTAATCTATGCTAAGGATCTCTTGCTAGAAACTACAAATATCAGCACAAATCCCCTACCTAAGAATAATGTGAATGCAATTTTAAATGAATTTAAGGAAGGGGATTCAACGCATCTTATCATAGATGGTGTGCTCTTGAGCAATTATCATTACAGTATAAAGGAACAATCTTTTTTAGAGAGGTCCATCTCCCCAAATTGCTCACTTTCGATTAGCCAAACTCCTTTATGAGGTCAGTCTATAATGATTACTATTATCTTATCATTTACCTAAGGCATTTAGGGGATGAAATAGATGCCATTACTAGAAGTGGGAGGATAACTCAAGCACCTATGCTCCTCCATCCACTAGTCGACCAGTGGCCCAAGTCAGAGGGACTCATAGACCTAAAGAGGATACCATACTTAAATAGCTCAAAAAGACTCAAGCTAACATCTCCATATGGAATCTACTTATGTCTTCTTACCCCCACCATCAATCTCTTTGAATGGTGCTGAGCCAATGTCAAACATCACTTGACGTCTCTCTTGAAACTCTGATTACATCAATCATAATATCTATAAAGGGGGCATCAATCTCTTTCTCTAATAATGAGATCTTGCCTAAGGGTCCACACAATGATGCCTTTTATGTTACTATCATTACAAGGGAGAAGAATGTCCATATGAATCTAGTCGATGATGGGTTTGCACTTAATGTCTATCCACTCAAAGTTGCAAGATGCTTGGGGTTAAATGTTATTGATTTCACCCCTTTTTGACAAAATTTTACAGGTTTATAACAACTTAAAAAAAGAAGTTCTAAGGGTAGAAACTCTTAAAGTCACCATGGGCCTAACAAACTTCAAAGTACCCTTCCAAGCCATTGACATACCATCAAGCTTCAATTTATTTTTGGGAAGGCCCTGAATACATCAGACCAATATTTCAACCCCATGGTTGGTAACATACTGAAACACATGGCGTACTTTCTTAATTC
Organism: Codiaeum variegatum; assembly: GCA_948294925.1. Classification (NCBI taxonomy): domain Eukaryota; kingdom Viridiplantae; phylum Streptophyta; class Magnoliopsida; order Malpighiales; family Euphorbiaceae; genus Codiaeum; species Codiaeum variegatum. The sequence continues at coordinate 5,257 of CAOJBK011388140.1, read as the reverse complement.
AGGCCTAGGTAAAAATCAACAAGGGATAAAGTAATTTATGAATACCCATCTTTAATCCCACCATTTGGCTTAGGCCATAAACCCACTGATGAAGAAATTAAAGAGGTAAAGGCTCGAGCTAAAGAAAGATCCCTTATAGCTAGCAAAAGGAGTGAAGCTAACTATCCCCTAAGGCCATACCTCAAAATCCTTAACGAGTATTTTGTCAAAGAGGGAGAAATAATTTCTTTATGTGTTGTTCTTAAGCCATGGATTTTTATAGTGACTAGTATTAAAATTCATGGATTCGAGCTATTTTCTGATGTGAAGCTAACCACTGAAGATTTCTAGCCTGTATATTTTCTAGGCAATGACTATGAGCGAAACATGGAAGCTAGCCTCTTTGGTGAGATATTTGTCTTAACAAACAAGGAGGAAAAAGCTAACCTAACCACCTTGATCAAATTGGCTACTGGAAAACTCAAGAACTGGCACTTTGAAAAGGGCCCTGCTAAAGCTACTGAATGTGAATCAGAAATGCATTTTGAGTTCTAAGTCTTCTTCCTCTTATGAATCAGAGTCTGATGTAACTTGTCCATTAGGTTTTAATTATGAACTTAATGTAACAATGGAACCTTCCCCTACCTTTATTAATAAGACCACCAAATTTTCTTATTGTGAGATTGTCTCTTTATTTTCTTTTGATGTTCCAATAGATGAATCTAACCTCAATCAAACAAAAAAAGAGAATAAAATAATAAATTAAATAAAAGATGCAATTACAGAGCTCGCAAACACTGGAACTCATAACATGACTAAAAATACATAAATTGCATATGCATGTTCAAATAAGCATGATGCTAAAGGTGCCATCAAAAGATTCGAGGACTGCTTCACCTGGCAACCTAGCGACATGACCAGACTTGATCCAAGAATTTCCATCCTCAAGATTCCAACATATCCAAACTGTAAGCCTGTTAAACAGAAGCTTAGGCGAATGAAACCAACTTGGTCCATTGCAATCAAAGAAGAAGTGGATAAACAACTTTCTCATAAATTCATCGAACCAATCAACTATCGGTCCTAGTAAGCCAATATTGTCCCAATGCTAAAGAAAGATGAGAAAGTGTGGATAATCGAGACCTGAACAAGGCATGCCCTAACAATGTTTTTTCCACTACCCTACATAGACCCCCTGGTCAATGCAGTAACTAGTTAAAAAATGGTTTCCTTAATTGATCTGGCCACATGATACAACCATATCTTAGTTCATCCTCCATACAAAGAAAAGATAGCCTTTATCATATAATAGGGCACTTACTTCTACAAAGTAATGTTGTTTGGACAAAAGAATGACAGGGTTACCTATCAGAGAATGGATACCATAGTTTTTCATGACTTGATGCATAAAAACACAGAGGTCTACATTGATGACATGGTCATTAAAGGCACTACTACCAAACAATATCTGCAAGCACTAAAGAAGTTTTTCCTTATACTTCAATAGTATAATCTCAAACTAAACCCCAAAAAGTGCATATTCAAAGCCTCATCTGGAGTGTTCCTCAGTTACATGGTTAGTAAGAAAGGGATTGAAGTTGATCCAGCCAAGTCAAAAGTTATTCTCGACATGCCACCTCCTAAAACTGAAAAAGAGATTAGAGGTTTTTTAGGTCCCCTCCAATGCATCAATTGGTTCATTCATTAGTTAGTAGATTAATTATTAGATAGCCTTTAAAAAAATTAAGAAGTTCCTTTTGAGCCCACCAGTTCTACAGCCTCCTATGCCAGGTTAACCTCAACTACTCTACTTGACTGTTACCGAAGAATCCATGGGGGCCATACTGGCATAAAATGCCTCAAATTCCCACAAATAAAATTCCATCCATTACTTAAGCAAAAGTATGGTGGCTCATAAAATCAAGTACAAGTATATCGAGAAGCTCTGCCTAGCTCTGGTATGAGTCTACCATAAGCTGAGGCACTATTTAGAGGCATACCTCACACATGTCCTCACCGACCAGAGTTCGCTCAAGTAACTCATAAAAAAGCCTATCTTATACACCAAAATGGCTCAGTGGATGGTAGTCCTAGTAGCCTATGACCTCAAGTACGTTCAGAGAAAAGCCATCAAGGCAGTGTCATCTCCGACCAACTGGCTGCTACCCCAACTGATGATCATTGGGAAGAACCTGAGTTTCTTAATGAAGACATTCTAATTTTACAAAATGAAACATGGAAACTATATTTCGATGGAGCCTCCAATCGCAAAGGTTATGGTGCCAAGATTGTGTTCCTTACACCTACTGGTGAAAATTTACCTTTGGCAATCAAACTAGATTTTAAGGTAACTAAAAAAAAGTCAAATATGAAGCATGTGTATCTGGGTTAGAATCAACTCTCTAGGTTGGCATAAAAAACTTAAAAAGTCTACAGTGACTCAAATCTCATTATCTCACAAGCCTTGGGGAAATGAAAAATCAAGGAGGAGCAGTTGGTTCCTTACTATAAGCACCTCGAAGAGTTGGCTAATAGTTTTGTTATCTTATCCTTCCATTATTTGCTAATAACTTAGAATAGGTTCGCTAACATACTGAAAACATTGGCATCCATGATAGAAATATGTGATGAGTTCATTATCCGTCTTTTTTTTATAATCATCAAACACCAACTAAGTTTCCAAGCTCACTGCATGAGCATACGTGAAGTTGAAGAAAAGCCTTGGTACTGGAAAATTTGCATCTATCTCACAAAAGGTGATTATCATGAAGGTGCCTCTAAATCAGAAAGGAGAACCATAAGGCAACTAGCTAGTGGATACATCCCTAGAGGTGACATCTTATTCAAAAAGACATGGAATGGCATCTAACTTAGATGTGTCTCTGATGAAGAAGCCTACAAAATCATGGAAGAAATCCATGGTAGAATAGATGGTACCCACATGAATGGTTGGGCACTATCTCAAAAAATCATCAACTAAAGCTACTATTGGCTGACTTTGAATGGGGACTGTGCATAGTTTGCCCAAAGGTGCCCAATGTTTCAAGAGTATTCTAAGCTCTAGAAGTTTCCATCCTATCCACTAAGTCATATTTCCACCCTTTCGCCCTTTGCATTTTGGGGAATCGACATCATCGGTAAGATTTCACCGAAGTAATCTGGCGGCCATAAATACATCCTGGTTGCCATTGACTATTTCACTAAATGCCTTAAAGCTACCCCTTACCAAGTTTTAGATTCCAAAAAGGTAGCTCAATTCATCAAAACCAACATCATCGCTAAGTATGGTGTCCCATATGAGATTATATCAAATAATGATTCTCACTTTCAGAAAGAAGTGGTTGCCCTTTTTAAGAAAGAAAAGATCGAATTTCATAGGTTTTCCCCATATAGACCTCAGACTAATGGAGAAGTTGAGATGGCCAATAAATCACTAAAGAACATACTTCAAAAAATGATTAGAAATCAATAAGGCCCCGCTCGAGCGGCCTGCGAGATCTTCCCCGAAGAGTGCGTATGCGGACCCTTTTTTTGCAAATGGCCCAGAGGAAACCTTTCGGATTACACTTTCATGGGCATCGTGGATTGCGGATCGAGTTCCCACATTTATGCATCCACATGTGTCCATTGGAGGGCACATTGTGTGTGAAGTGTTAGACTCATCACCTAATAATTTTAGAAAAAATCAATTTTATTCTAAGGTGATTAAGAAAGCTTTTGTGTTTAATTCCATATAAGCAAAATTTTAGTTTCTACCCTAATGGCAAAGCTGTTCTTTTTGGAACCAAAGGGAGGTTTGTGATCTAAAATCATTTTAAGAAAAATAGTTTTTGTACCATTTTAATTAAAATATAATTTTAGCCCTAATTATCATGCAAGGTCAGTTAAAAAGATGGTTTTCATGTATGCATGAGCAATAGTATTAGATGAATGCATGAACATACCAGCTATGAATTACAATGCATCAGAGAGGTATATACAATCGATTTTGCCAGGGGTCCTTCCTCTAGCCCACTTCAAGATAGGGAAGGCACATCACCCCAAAGAAAGTAGTAAATACAGTGAAATCCAATAATAATAATAAGGGATCTCTCCTCCAGCCTTATGGTATGAGAGAATCACACATTCCCCAAAATTCGTACATCACACAGAATAGGAAAACAAATACAAACAGACAATAACAACAATAATAGAAAAATATTAAAAAATAATGAAATGATAAAATAATGCAAATAAAATAAACAAATATATGAAAAAACAAAGAAAATAAAATATTTGAGGTTGAAGCCATGAAAGGCTTGCCGGCGTATCCCTTTGAATGGGAATCAAACCCTATGTCGTTCTCCCTTCTCGCGAAGGGGCTATTCTGGTAAAAGTGGGGTGGCTATTGGTTCAATTGATAATTGATTTTAGTTTGTAAAAAATAATTATCCAATAGGCTATTAACCAGTTCTGATACTTGATTAATGTGAAAATGATTTTGATTATAAGTTGTATCTAAACAGATTTTCAGGTTTGATTGATTTTGGTTATGAAAATAGTTTTCATAAAATGCCTTAATTTTGAATTAAAGGACTTAAAATAAGTGTTCTAAAAAACATGCATTTGGTCTGAATTAAAGGTCTTAAAATAATAGTTTAAATAAAGGTAAAAGGAATATTGTAGCATTTTTACATGGTTTGAGAATCAGTGGTTTTGACAGTTTGATGAAGCTGGATCGTGTCTTCATTGGGTTAGAAGAGGACTGGTTGATTGTCTGAACTGACTAGAGTAGGCTGTACTGATTGGACTGATTGTCTGTAGTGTTTGGAAATGAATAGTCCTTAGCATCCGTCGTATAAATTTTTCATTTTGGAGGCAATAAACTGTGTTTCAAAAGCATCTGGTACGTGTGAAAAGTTGTGAAAAGTCATTTGGAAAGATTGGTAAAAAGTTCCTAATCTCGACTTTATTCTAGAGGGTCAAATTTATAAAGGAGCGAATAAAAATGGCCAGCACATGCGTCACACACTTCACGCATGCATAAAAAGCTTGACACATGCATAGAGCTCTTCACGAATGCGTTGAGCTCCTGACGTATGCGTTGAGCATTTCACACATATGTTGAGTGCTTGACGTATGAGTCTTGTCATTCATGCATGTGTCTTGTTGTTTTAGGTCCGTGACTATTCTAGGCTTGGTTAGATTCAGTCCAATTCAGTTTTTTTGGCTTTCTAGGCTTGTTTGAAGTCCGATTTGAGATTGGTTATATTTGTTGGGATTGCATTAATAGGATGGA
>CAOJBK011387864.1:0-21097 GCA_948294925.1 Codiaeum variegatum | reverse complement strand
ATCATAATTATGCAATTCAACAAAGCATTTAAATTTCTCCAAATGCATGCCCTTTAAAAGGCTAATGTCAAAAGGCAAGATTAAACCTTCCATAGCCGCCAAAACCCCACCTAAACAAATAAACAGGAACAACAATCAATCATCCATTCAGATTACATGCATGGGGAAAAAAGCTATTTGTATGGGAAAAAATCAAATAAGGAAGAACTCACGTGTAAACATAACCATTTGAATCCACAGCAACTGCATGCCCACAAAAAAAAGTAGTGAATTCAACAAACAATCCAAGGAAGTAACTAGTAATGAGAGAGAGAGGGGATGGGGTGGGGGTGGGGGTGGGGGTGGTGGGAGGAGGGCATTTGTTACTAATAACCTGTGTGGTTAGTCCCGCATGCAACTTTTACGATGGTTTCCCCAGAAAGAGAAGCAATCACTTTAGGGCGTGGCTGGGCTTCATAAGCAAGTCTGACTGAGCTATCTTTTGTATTGTACTGCAAGTGCAACCAATAAATCATTAGGATTCATTTCTACTGTAAGTTATAAACATGAATGAATGCAATTGAAAGCCAGTCTACCCCAAAAATATGCAGCTGCAACAATATACAAAAACTAATTTCAAAATTGGAAATACAACTAACTGCTACATATCTACTCCCCCGCCTTCACCATTTTTGTTTCCACAAGCCAGTAGGTAGGACAATATTGCCCATAATGTTGTTTATTTAACCATACATCCAACTAGAAACCAAAACAAATTGGCTTCAAATTCCAATTATTCTAGACCACCAGTGTAGGTAGCAAAATATCAAGTGCAGAATTCCAGGTCCAGTGTTGGTTTTGAGTTTACAAAAGCCAGAATAAACTGACCTGACCAGAAGATATGATGGTACCCTATTGAAACAAAACATTATTTAGAGGTTTGCATATAAACCTATGAAAACTGAACCCTCACTGCCCTATCCCACACTTCATTTCTGAAACCCAATCTTCTTCTGAGAACCCTTCTCGCTTGTTTCCAATTAATTAGCCAAATTTATAATTTGATTGAAATTGTACCTTACATGAGAATGACTGTTTGATTTCATTATTTTGAACCCTTTTGTTAGGCAGACATAGTTGTTAGGGGTGAAAAGCGAGCCAAGGCACAAGGCGAAGGCGCACGCCTCATGGAAGTGAGACGGAAAAAAAAATTAAGTAATATTCTAAACCACTAAATTTTCTACATAAACATTAGAATGGCTTCAAAAATAACTAAATTAAGAAGAAACAGACCTAGTATTGCATGCAAGATTGATTACTGGTATTACATGCAAGATCAATTTCAACTTCTCCTTGAACCAATTCTCTTTTTTTCTACCTCTGCCCTGTTTTCATGATATTCTCTCTTTGCCTAAATTTTTCTTTTTATCTTGTGTTTTAAATAAAATATTTAAGCGTTTAACTCAGGTAAAGATTTTCTTAGAAAAATTATTTAAAAGATAAAGCAAATTGAACAACTTCGCTAAGGCACCTTGCCTGCGCCTCGCCATCCAATTAAGGCGCTGAAAAAGGCGTGCCTTTGGGAACTCGCCTGCAATTTTCATGCGCTATCTTTTCTTTTCCTTTATAATTAGCTAATAGTTTTCTGATAATGTTGCTTTTAGAACATTTAATTCATGCAGGTCCCATCTATTTTGGGTTTTCATAGCTCAACTCTCCTTTCAACACAATTAATTTGACATTCATGCACCCCCTAACAGCTGATGCAATCCTGTCTTTCATGGATATATCTAATGATATAAAGCAAAAAGCGAAGGAAGCAAGGAAATATGTTATTATTGTGACTGTAACTTCAGGTAGTTTTTGTGTTTAGCATGTATAGTCACAAATTCAAGAAATTATTGGATTCACGCAGAACATCATTAAAGTAAAGGACCTTTCAACATACCTCATTGTCCGTTCCATGTCCAAGCTGACCATACTGTGGTAGGCCAGCAGTTCTACAAACCAGCAAACATTTTGCAAATTAGAAACTAATGTCATTAGACCAAAAACCACAAGCCGTTAAAATAATCAGTTGAAAAAGAAGAAGAAACATAAACAATCCACAAACCATACAGTATAGATGCTCCTTCAACAGATGATAACCACACGGTGAAATCACCTCCACAAGCAGTACTCTTGATGTCGGACACGAGACAGTGAACAGGAGAAGGCTCAATTTCTATAAAGTTATAGAGCAAAAGTATAATGTATAGGGTTGATATTTAAGAATAAACATATTCATAGCAGAATACATACAAACACAACATCATATAATTTCTGTATAAATAGATCTTTTTTTTTTTTTGCAGATAACTTAAAAATTCAACAATTTAAACCAATCATGGAAACAAACTATATTCTTATGCCTTCAAGACAATTTTCTGGCACCCAAATTTTCAAGACATTCAAAAATGCATCATTTTCTGGCACAAAAAAGACTACAATTTACTTTGCATTATCAAAACAGGTACCCGTACATTGAATTTCATTCAAAACTACAATTACCATTTTTTACAGAGCCAGAGCCTAGCTGCCCATGTTTATTCCAACCAAAAGCTAGGGATTGACCATCTTCTGTCACTACTACTGTATGGCTCCTTCCTGATCCAGCTTTAACAATTTTATACCTACAAAACAACCAAAAATTATTAGATGTCAAACACAATGGAACCAGTAACTTAGAAGTCTATAAAAACTAGATAATTCATGATAAGGAAACAAACAGAAAATAAAAATGCCAAAAAATCTTACAACAAACAATACAATTCTGTTTTCAAGTTACAAAATATTGACCAAACAACTTACTTTGAAAGTTCCGAAACAACAGTAGGCCTATCCCGCTGAATTGTATCTCCATGACCTAATTGCCCCTTCTGCAAAACAGTAAAGCTTCATCAATTTGATGATCAAAGTAAGAAAAACTAATAATACTAAATCAATAGTGAGTAGTTTATTTGTGCCTCATTCCGGCCCCATGTATAGCTCCGCCCTTCAACATCCAAAGCCACACAATGACAAGATGCTGCATCACACATTACATCAAATCAGAACTACATTGCAACAAATCGACTAAAAGCCAAGTTAAAAATGTACTTATTTATCCTGAACAATGACTATTTATGAATCAAAAATTAATAAATCAAAGTTAAACTCACCACAACCAGAAGCAACAAAGCGAATATCTACACCAACGAGTGGACGTAGACGGGTGGGAGAGACCAAGTTGCCTTCCTGAGCACCTTTCTTGCGACCAATGATATCCCAACAAGTGGCGCCACAGAACAACAGCTCTCCTCCATTTTTCTCCTCTTCACCCTTCTTCTCCGCTTCAACTCCCGCCATTTCAACTAAACTCAGTCAAATTCAAAAAAAAATCTTAACTGGTAAACAAAAGACAGATCTAACGGCTAATATTTGAAATTAGGGTAATCTAACGGCTAGTGTGAAGCTAAAATGGCGGGAAAAGGGTGAAACAGTGGAAGAATGATTGGGGGCGATTAGGGTTTAAAAGTTTAAAATGGAAGAAGATGAGCGAAACCCAAATTCAAAATGGAAGTATAGAAAAGGATAGAGAATGTGGTGGGGGTTAAAGAATAGTACTTTAAATATAATGTGGAGAGAGAAAAAAACATTGAGTTAGATTTTGTTGCTCTTTTTGTTTGTGACCTTTTTTAATTTTTTTATTTAATTATAATCTTATTTTTTTTTATATCCGTTTTTAATATAAATTTTATACTTTTAATTTAGATATTATATTTCACGTATTTGTTTTCTATCAATTTATTATTAAATTGAAAAATAAATTTATTTTTATTTCAAAAAAAAATCATGCAAAAAAATTGTATTCATTTATTTTTTAATTTTTTTGAAATATAAATTAATTTGATTGATTTAATTTAATAATATATTAATAAAATTATATATACAAATTTACTAAAAAAATTTTAAAAACATAATCTAATCCATATAAATTTGATAATAATTTGGTTTGTAATGTCGTCTGATCGAATATGTATCGCATGAACAAAAAAAAATGTCGCAAAATGATAAACAAAGTTGCGGATGACGAAATCACAAATAACAAAATAAATAAAATAAAAATTTAAATCTAAATAAATTAATCACTTATTTATATTTGAGTTTTTGAAAATTATTTTTTAAATAAAAAAAAATTTGAAAATTCAATTTCTTTTTTTTAATAATTTAATTATCAATTTCATGTTTTTTGCCAAATATTTTTTTTCTATTGTAAGGATTTTCTGTTTTCATTTATCATTTATGGTGCTATTGAGTGGTTAAATTTTGGAATTGAATAATTAAAAATATGTGTGGTATTATTTTTTATTTTCTATTTTTAATTTTTTAAAAAATAAAAATAATATTTTAAAAATTAGATTTGTTATTTTTAATTTTCTGTATTTTATTTTTAAATTATTTTTTTATAAATATTAAAAATATAACTTTTTAATAATATTTTTTATACTATAATTTTTTAAATTTGAGTACAGGAAAAAAAAAACCACGACGGGGCCCTAAATTATTCCCTCCATTTAAAATAAAATAAATAATAACTCATTTTTGGATATTTCCTAAACGGCATGCTTTACTTGTTTGTTTGTTTTGATAGTTGACTTGCACCATTAAAGCCCACCTAATGCAATTAAGAGATAATCTGACTGTGATACTCACAATTTGTCTGTTTTATCAGTGGAAAAATTTTGCAGAAATATGGTTAACTGGGCATAGGTGACTCCAAAAGGACATTTAACCCCAGGAAACTTCCACTTGTTGAGGCCCATTTCTTTGAGGAAAAACCAAAATCCCAACCTATAAATCTGATTATTTGAATGGTATTAAGAGACCAAATTCAATAGTGAAATATTCTCAATTTGAGGAAAATATTTTTCATTTTTCTACATTTGGCACATACTGAAAATTTGATAAAAAAAAATTTTGTTGATCAGAGGGAAAATTAAATATTTTTAAAAAAAATGATTTTTTATTTTAAGAATAATAAGTTATTTTTCGAATTTTAACATACCAATGAAAAAATATTAAAATTAAATAAACATATACTAATTAACATATTAACTAATAATAATCATTTTCGTTGAACTCTGGCAACTAGTGGTAGTCAGTCACCACTCTGGTCAATGGCAGTCGATTACCAAAAAATTTTTTAAAAAATATTATTTTATGTAATTTTCTTTTATACTTAATTGTAAATTAAAATTATTGAATTTTAAATATTTTAATAGCTCCTCATATAAAAAATAATAATAATATGTTTCAAAATATGTCAAGCACTAGAAAATAATTTGTGTTAAATTTTAATTGTACAATCAAACAATAGAACTCAATTCAACTTAACTCAATAAAGCTTTAATCTTAAGTTAATTGGGGTGGACTATATGAATTTGCTTTCTCCACTCGGAGCGATCATGAACCATATTATCAAAAATATTTAAGAACTCAATATCATGTTGAATAACTCTACTCCAAGTTAGCTTAGATCTACCCCTCCCTTTTTTACCCATGTTTACTCTAAAGTGCTCTAATTTTCTAACTAGTGCATCTAAAAGTCTACAACGCATATGCCCGAACCATCTTCGTCTCTCTTCTCTCAACTTGTCTTCTATATGGGCAACTCCAACTTTATCCACGATATACTCATTACGGACTCTATCCATTCTAATATGACCACACATACATCTTAGTATCCTCATTTTCGTCACACTAAGTTTAGAGACTTGTTGTGCTTTTATAGCCCAACACTCACCCCGTACATCATAGCGAGTCTCACCGCAATACGATAAAATTTTCCTTTTAGTTTATGTGAAATCTTTCGATCACATAATACTCTTGAAGCACTTATCCATTTCATCCACCGTGCTTTGATTCGATGAACAATATACTCCTCACAACCTCCATCCTCTTACAAGATAGATCTTAAGTATTTGAAAGGTGTGCTTTTAGATATGGCAACACTTTCTAAACACAAGTCCATCTGCTCCCTGATACTACCTTCACTAAATTTACAATGCATGTACTCAGTATTCTTCTGACTAATTTTGAAGCCTTTTGTCTCCAATGCACTTCTCCATTATTCTAGCTTCCCCTCAACTCCTTCTCGGGTCTCATCTATGAGTACTATATCATCCGCAAACATCATACACCAAGGGATATCCTCTTATATTTCCTTTGTCAATTCATCCATAATAATAGTAAAAAGATAAGGACTTAAAACTAATCATTGATGTAATCCGGTCGTGATAGGGAAGTCTCTTGTATCACCTCTGGTTGTACGCACACTATTAACCGCCCAATCATACATATCCTTAATTACTTAAATGTATCTAACTGACATATTCATATGCTCAAGAGCCCACCATAAAACATCTTGTGGTACTAGACCATACGCTTTTTCTAGATTGATAAATATCATGTGTAGATCTTTCTTCATATCTCGATATTTCTCTATCAGCATTCTAATAAGAAATATTGCTTCCATAGTAGATCTTTCAGGCATAAAGCCAAATTGGTTAGCCTTGATGAATGTGCAACTCTTGATACGTTACTCTACAACTCTCTCCCATAACTTCATGGTGTGACTCATGAGTTTGATCCCTTTATAATTTGAGCAATTTTAAATATTTCCTTTATTCTTGAATATTGGAACTACAATATTTCTCCTCCAATCATTTGACACCTTTTTGGATATCAAAATCTTGTTGAATAATTGAGTTAACCAATCCACCCCCATATCTTATAGCGTTTTCACATTCTTCACAATCGTCGTATGATCCATACTTATCTAACTTCTATCTTGACTTTCGTTGAAAAGGCTCTCGAAGTAACTCCTCCATCTTTCTTTAACATCTTCCTCCTTGACCAAAATTTTATCCTCATTATCCTTAATACACTTAACTTGGTTCAGGTCTCGCGATCTCCTCTCTCTCATCTTTGTTAGCTTGTAGATTTCTTTCTTGCCTTCTTTCATCCCCAACTTTTCATATAGTTTATCATAAAATTGGGCTTTAGCTTGCCTCACTACCTTTTATGCTTCTGTTTTTGCTTTTTTATATTACTCATACTCATCCTCACTTTTACAGTTTGGCAATTTCTTGTATCATTCTCGTTTACTCTTGATTGCTATTTAGACCGTATCTTTACACCACCATCCCTCCTTCTTGAATGAAGCATGTCCTCTAGCCTCCCCCAGGATCTTCTAGCTGACCTCCCGAAGCTTCTCACTCATTGCTACCCACATATCATTAGCTTCCATATGCAAACTATAAGGTCGCATGTTGCACGACTCATTTCTGAATTTCTCACACTTCTCCCCTCTAAGCTCCCACCACTTAATCCGTTGAGTATAGGTATTGAACGACCTCCTAGCTTACCATATCATCTTGAAGTCCAACACTAACAACCTATGTTGGGTTGTTAAAACTTCATTCGGAATGACTTTGCAATTCTCACAAAAGGCTTTGTTAGACTTCCTTGTGAGCAACTAGGCATTTTGACTCTTGTTATACCCGCTTTTAAAGGTAACCAAATGAGATTTTCTTTTCATAAATTAGATATTCGCCAAAAGTAAATCATAAGTCATTGTAAAATCAAGAATGCTCTTCCCCTCCTCATTTTTACTCCCATAGCCAAAGCCCCACGAGTCTCTTCATAACCAATTTGGTCATTTTCCACATGACCATTTAAGTCTCCACCAATGAAGGCATTCTCCTCAATTGATATGCTTTCTATGAGATCATCCATGCCCTCCCATAACTTATGCTTGCAATCAAAATCAAGACCAACTTGCAACCCATAAGCAATAATCATATTAAAAACTTTCCCTTCTAAAACTAGTTTAATTACAATAATCACATCCCCACTGTCCTCATCGAAACTACCGCATCTCTTAGAGAACTATCAACAATAATGCCCACCCCTTTCTTACTCCTCTCCCTTCCCATGTACCACAATTTATACCCTTTCCCAACCTCCCCGCTTTTCTCTCCTACCCACTTAGTCTTATGAATATAAGTTATGTTCACTATTTTCCTCTCTAAAGTGTCAACTACCTCTATAAGTTTACTTGTAAGGGATCATATATTCCAAATGCCTATCCTAGTTATAGTCTCCGCTCATACTCACCTCTTCTCTCTCCTAGAGTGATGCATACTCCTAATGCTATCAAAAGCTCTCGAGTTATTCATACTATCTCTATCACTATATTTATTTCTATCTCTATTTAGGGCTAGTTTCTTTACCCACACTCGCTCATGATGTGGGAACTCTAGCTCACTTAGCGTCATATTCGGACGCTGACATAACGCCCCATGTCCTTGCCTATTTCTCACTACACTCGGATTCCAATGTAGCGCGACGCAAGTATGGGACGTCCCAACGTTTATCATGTATTGCAAATCCATATGAAAGTTTCGACGAAATTTTTATGTTGGTTGCCGAACTATCACAACCATCCTCATTCATCCGGACTTGAGACCGGTTAGATACGGTGACGCCTATTTATGTAGAATTACAATCAAACAAAATAAAATAATTTATTTTTTGAAAAAATATTTTTCTTAAAAAATGTTTTATATAAACAAATTATTTTCTGAAACAAACATAGCCTAAATTTTATCTTTAGTTGAGATAGTTTTTCATATTATTATAGAGACTATAGTCAAATTATTTCCCGAGCCTGAATTTTATTTTTAGTTGAGATTGTTTTTCATATTATTATAGAGATAGTAGTTGATGGATAAAGTATTAAGAAATCAAAACACAGTGTCTACCCCTGAATCTATTTTTTAATTAATCATTTTATAATTTTTAATAACAATAATCACATTCTCTCGGCTGTTCCTAAATAATAAAATAGTCATTCCTTAATAAAATAAAGAAATAAATAGTCATTTAGAGCCAAAAAAAAAAAGTACTATCAAACGATACACATTGTGAACATAAGGTCCCGTTAACTCTGTGCGACAAAAGCAAAACAAGTCCCATAAAAAGAACAATTGTCCACACTCCACCCACCAAAAAAAAAAGGAAAATTATATATATATATATCCCCTTTGTGCCCAAAAAAGAATACAGCAACGACTATCGCAACTTCTATTCGACTTTATAATATACTTGCATCAGTTTCAGATACTGTGCAATTGGAATGAACTGGTTCATCAAGCTTGATTGGTGAACTTACATATCACTTGGACTTGTTAATAGCCTCGTTGTTCTGCTGTTGAGGTTGCAGTTGGTCAGGCTGATTTTGCTGAGTCAGTTTGTTGCGAATGCTTTTGCTGATCTTGCTGAATCTGAAACACATTGAGCTGAGTAGTTTGATGAAGTTGCAACTTTGACAATTGATTAATGGGGAGCTGCTGATGGTTTTCCCCCCTGAGTTCTGCAGCAGCCAGTCTTAGGCGCTGAACCTCTGCCACGAATGCTTCATTTAAAGCTGTCATATCAGAAAGACAGAAAAACAGAGGGAAAAAAGATAAATATGGTAATTCCGAGCATTCAGCAGAAAGTAATACAGCACAGTAGAGTGTGATAAATTAGAATAGCTGGGAATGGAGCAATTGATGCACATAATATAGGTCGGGGATAATGGGTTTAAAACTTGAATTGTCCCCCAAAAGAAATCAGACAAATCAGAAGACAAGAACATAAGAAATTATGAATAAGATACCATGAGAATGTAAATAATTCACTGACAATGAGGGAGATTGTCAAGAATCTGTTTGGATTCAATGAAAGATGCTTGTATGATGCTACTTCGGTGGTTGGTATGGTGCAACACTAACAAAATACTAAGTCACAACAAAAATAATCACTTATGCCAATACGGAGAATCAACTCACAACAAAGAGAGTAGCACAAAAGAGAAGAGAACAACATCATCCTTACATCTCCCTCGTAAACTTTCGCTTGTTTTGACAGAAGCTTTACATAAAATTGCTTAGAGCTAAACATACCAGGATAAAGAGAATACTCTGTACATCCAGATCAATTTGGCTCTAGCAAAAGTTATCTTTAGTGGCTAACCAAATTAACATGTAAAAGTTATAATAACGTACAACCCAAGTAAGCATGAGGCCTTAAAATCATTCTAGATTGCAAATTTTCCATGTTGAGTCATGGCTGATGCAGCTTATATTCCTTTCCATACAACTCAAGCTCTAAATTTCTAGTCAAGACTCAAGCTTGACTTGAAGAGGAAGAGCTAATTGCCACATTATATAACTATAGCTATTCTAAAAGAACAAAACTTGATAAACAGATCCTCCTCTTGCCTGCTTAAATTTAACCAATGAGACTGAATTGGGTATTCTTACCCGAATCAAATACAATATTAGGCATACTTGTACACCATGGTTTTATTATTGCCCATTCATTGTCAAACAAAAGACAATATATTCTATGCTTTACTAATTTTCTACCAGTTCACATGACAGACAGGTCAAACCATGCAAAGCATAAAACAGCGACTTGCACAACCACATCACAATTTACCTCCATGTTTTCTTTTTCCCACTTGATAGAGGAAAAACTTCTATCAAAAACATGTACATCCTCTACGCACAACCAAATTAGCAATTATAGAAGTAGCAACACAATCATAACTTCTAACACTTTAAATTTAAGAGAAAATGCTATTGAAGCAATCCCATAAGCCAACAAAAAGCATCATGAGAAGCACGACAAGAGATGCTGGAAACATACATTTTTGCCTTTCAAATATGATAATCCTAGTATCTAACAAACATATGAAAAATCCTTAAATTGGTACAGATTGTTAACAAGGTTGCATAGACATAAGTTGAATATGTAAAAAGAGATAACATACCATCTTTAAGTTTGGCTTGTTGTTCCATTGCCTGGAGACAGAATTTCAATTCATTGTTCTGGCTTGTAAGCGATGCAGAATCTCGCTGGACAAAACAAACAAAACCAGTATTTATATGATGAACATAACAAAAGAACAATTAGAAATTTAAGAAGATAAACTTCAGTAACCCACCTGTAATACTGTAACCTGGGCAGACAATGTGGTTGCTTCTGTCTGCAAGGTTTGAACCTTTTGCTCTAATTCTGAAATATACCGCATTTTCCTCTCTTTGGAACGAGAAGCAGACATGCGATTGGCTAAAATCCTGTAACAAATGAATCACACATGAGCAAGTATGCTCAATCATAGATTAGAAACAAATTTATAGCTACAAGGAAAAGGTGATATACCTCTTGGCACGTTTGGGGTCAGCCATTGCAGTCTCAGTAAGCTTCTCATTTGCCATAATCTTTTTCATTTCCACTTCAGTGAAATCAACATTCCCAAAATCCAAATTGAACGGGGCCAATTTCCTATCCAGTGAACTCTCGGGGGACTGCTGGCTTTTTTGAGCTCCAAAGGAAGGAAATTTCAAAGAGTCGTCGTCAAACTGCAAACTTCCCATATAACTATCCATTGACAAACTTCTATGATGCCTTGTAGGCCTTCCTATATCTCCACCAGCAGTTCTCTTAAGCCCTTCTTTAACTCTACTCTCCACTTCATTATCACTGCTTTCAGCTCCGTTAGTCTTTGTCCCACTAGCTCTGCTATCTAAATCCTTATCCTCAGTACCAGATGAGTTCAATGTATCCAAATTATCCAAATTCATATAAGCATTGACCAAATCATCCACTACTTCTCCCTCAGATTTCACAACCTCACACGACTTTTCAATCTCTGAATTTTCCCTTCCAGAACCAGAACGACTCCCAATTGGAATCAATTGAGGCGAAGATTGAATAATTGCAGAAAACCCTAACGGCACACTATCACTCATTGACCTTCTATGTCCTCTACGAGGAGGCAAGCTCTCATTGACTCGTACACCATTAGCTCCAGTCACCGGAGAACGAGCCGTCGGCATCCCATGAACAACTCGATTTTCAATTGAACCATCGGTCAAAACCAAGTCAGATTGATTTGAACCAGATGATAGGGTAGGAATCGGACTCAATGGCGGTAAACAATCAGCCGAAAAAGCAGACAAAGACCTTGAATGAGCCGAACCTCGGTTCGAACCGGATGACCTAGAACTCATCGTATTATTCGGGTGAGACGGCGGCACACCAATTCTACTGTGATCAGAGCCAAAATTGGAGGAAGATTGACGCATAGTAGAAGAACCACGACTCAAATTATAAGCACCGAAAGCATTAAATGAAGATTGAAGTATTTGCATTCCAGCACTACTTTCAATTCCACTCTCCATTTGCTCAAACTTTAAACCCTAAATTGGTTGAATCAAATTGAAAATGGTGAATTCGTTAAAATCAATAATCGAAGTAAAAATAATTGAATATGTGACGGTAATCACAGAGAGAGGGAAACAAAGTTCTTGTACAGAAGCTTAAGCTATAAGCACAAAGAGACAATAACCTTATAAATGGAAGTATTTAGTCACCGTCTTACGGCACGTAATGGACACGTGAAGACGCGGTTTTTGTCAATCGGCTCTGACACGGGGTGCGTATGTCTGCATATGTTATCTTGATATTGACATGCAAAGCAAAAAAATTCAAGGGTAGTCGGCGTAAACTTTTTAACAATCAAATTATTTTAATAGAAGGATTGAGAGATTTTTTAAAAATTGATTGAGTGTTAGCTTTTTCTTAATTTAGTTGTATGAGGCGTTTTGTAGCGTATTTATAAAGTTAAATTCATGTAGCTGGGACACATGTCCAGTTTA
Source organism: Codiaeum variegatum (assembly GCA_948294925.1). NCBI lineage: Eukaryota > Viridiplantae > Streptophyta > Magnoliopsida > Malpighiales > Euphorbiaceae > Codiaeum > Codiaeum variegatum. The sequence goes on along the minus strand of CAOJBK011387864.1, from coordinate 8,324 downwards.
GGTGGACTGTAGAGTACACTAGATGAGACTATGACATGATCGGAAGGCTGATGAGTGATGTAGAAAACTGTCTCTTTTAGATGTTCGGATCTCAAAGGCTAACAGGTCAGGTCTCTAGTGATTAGCATACTTGCAATACTCAAATTAATCTCGAACCCCTAATTGTTCTTTAACCATATTGATACAGGGTCGTATTAGTAGTCCCCTCAAAGTGTTAGCACTCGAAAGTTTCATGGCTCAAAAAGTGATTGAGAATGATTTACTGAACCTGGCATAGGATGCCCCTTATTTGAGCGGGCTATTTTGAATTTCAAAATTCGAATGGAGGAATGCCAAGAGTCTCGTGTCATTTATGAGTTGACTAAACATGACTCTTCGCTAATCTCTATGTGATTTTGCCTGATCTGGATGAGACTGTTTCGTTCTCCCATAACGACACCTTTTTTGCTACCAATTATTTCTTGCCATGTGGCCAAGCGGTTTGACGTATTTATGTTTAGCAATAAAGGACTGAGCGTTACCGACTGCCAAGTGTCGTCAGGTGTCATTTCGTTTTGGAGTTTAATGCCTCTTCAGGGATCTATAAAAGCTTGCTTCTCTCTTCACTTTCAACTTTATAGATTTATGTTCTCTCTTCTTCTACACTTTCTCTGTTTTTTTGTATCTTTTTGCTTTCTTCAACTTTCTTCTCTTTTCCTTTATGTTCTTCTGCCTTGAACCGTTCCCATGATTCCTCCACATAAACAAAAGAAGCATTTCCTTGAAGTTGATAAGGCTCATAAGCAAAGTAAGGCTCAAGATACTGCTTCTTATATAGATGGCACAATGAGGCCTTATATGAAGGATAATACTCCAATGACCTTCAACTGGCGCGTTCATAGAGAACGTGAACTCCATGTTTGAATATATTCGTATTTCTCGCCCTTCTCTGGAGGCCAGGATTTTCTTCACCAATATGAGAGTAGGACTATGTTTATGTGAGACTATGTTTCGTATCACGACCATCTGATAAGGGTATTGCTCTTCCCTCCCTCTCCTTTCTTCTGTAGGTGTTTTGATTACTTCTCCAATGAAGCTGAGACCTAACTCAATTGAAGACCTGCACTATTTTAAAGTGGTCTGATATGTGCTAAAAATTATTGATCCCAATGCTAAGATGTTCCATGCCTTCTTCAACTTGTCGGTCTCCATTGAGCCTTACATCTGGTGTTTTCAGAATAAACCCTTGCGAACACCCTCTTTGGGACCAAGGAGAATAAAGTGAATGACTGAAAGAATAAGTGCTTCTCTGTGAAGGTGTTGAAGCCCATAAAAGAGGATCAGGTGGGTTTTGAATTTCCAGGAGTGTACAGGGGAAGGCCCAGGGTTGCAAAGTTTGAGAAGAACCTAGGCCTTTCTAATGCCTAAGGCATTCAAATTCTCGCCTCCTATCGTCGCTCTTTCGACCTGAGCCTTATCATGAGTTCCTCTTTTCTTTGCCACACTGATGGAGCCTTCATGTTGCCTCGCGATGTGCGAAGGTCTTCAGGTAAATCTTCATGATTAGTTATTTTTCTGCTTCTACTTCCTCTTCCTCCTCTTATTTGATGATCTCGTGTTACTTGTAGAACCTCTGGTGACAATAAGGCCAAATTGTTTTGAAAAAGGTCGCCAAGGCGATGGTTGAAGCTTTTTCTGAAGAGTCTACCCTATTGATAATAGGGCCTTTCTACCCATTCGTTGCTTCCGGACTGAACTCTTGAGGATGTGAACCCAAAAGGAATATCAAGTTGCCCTAGTCTCCAAGAACTGGAATGTGGAGGAATTCCTATACCGATATCTGAAGAAGTTCAGGATTGGGAAGGAGAACTTGGACTCTTCATCAGAGCGCGATCCCATTGCCCTTGCCCTTGAGGCTGCTGAATATGAAGATGAGGAATGGTTGGGCTTATTGGGGGCGATGCTAAAGATATACCTATGGAGGATCTTCCTGAGGATGAGGTCCCTGATGCACCCCTAGTTTGAAAGAGGGAGCGGGGCAGTATTGCCGACCCTTCTAAAGCGGTTATTGTTGCCACTGCAAATCCACTTTCAGTGGCTGAGGAAAGAAGACTCAAGAGGCTTCGCAAGAGGCCTACAGAGATGAATAATGCTGGAGTCCGGGTGGAGGAGGCTCCTTTCTGGTTGGGGAAATCGAGGAAGCACCACTTGAAAATTATGAGTGATGTGGTGGACGAGCTCGTGAGGGACCATGCTATGTTCGCACGAGTGCATGAGCATCATGAGCTTCTTGGATAGGCTGGCCCTCAATCAACGTTCTTTCCACAAGTTGGCTAGCCAATATTACCACCATGTCCATGTGGTGAAAGATGAGACCTTGTTGTCTCAACAATACAATAACTTCACCAAGCTCTAGCCTTCTGAAGCTTTCTGGAATCTGGCCCAGTGGAGTACTCTCACCTATGAAGACATTTTCAAGGCTGTTAAGGCTGCGGAGGTTTTGGCTACAGTGTTAATTCAAGCTCCTAAATCTCATCCCCCTTTTGAAAGGTTCTCAGCCCATCAAGGTATGAACTTAAAAATTTATATTTCTTCCTCATATACATCCTCCTTTGTTCTTATTTTTTTATGTGGCTTTGTTTGCAGCAGACAAGCCAATTGGTGAGAAGGAAGGACTAAATGGGAGGGTTGAAACAAGTGCGCAATCCACTTATGTTCTACTTGGAGCCAAATTCATCCTTCTGAGAGTGGTGATGGAGAATGACAGGGCTTTAGAGTCTCTTTTAAGACTTTCATAGCCTCCTAGGGTCGTCCAATAGCCACCGATGTTATTCTTGAAGCTGACCAGTCAATGGCGATCGTGGTTGCTGAGGCTGCTTCTAACCTTAGAGGTTTGGATGAGGGAGTATGCATTCTACCAACTTCGCCTGCAGCTGCTGAAGATGAGGGGACTACCGAAGCTGAGAGACCCATTAAGATTCCCTACGTGGATAGGTGGGTGTATATAGACGTATGTGGTGAGGCTCTTCCAATCCCTTCTACATACGGAGGGAACCTATCTATCGAGCTACCTTGTGGTCCCCCCACTCACTCTATAGGGGATGGTTCTTTAGGTCCCCTTAGCTTAGTCATCTCTTAAGATCTAGCTTTCGCATGACCTTAAGGTATTCTCTTCCTTTGTTCTTTTTTTTTTACCCTTATTCTCTTTTTGTCTATAGGAGGTTGCTGCTCATTTTGATGGGTTGCTGAGGGACTAGGGAGCTATCCAGGCCTTGAATGAAGCATTAGAGAAATAGATATCCATCCCACAGAAGGCTGTTGAGGAGAAGGAGGAGGCCTTATCTGTAGAGAATAAGGCTTCTAAGGCTTGAGCTGCTGAGTTGGAGTCCCTCCAGAAGAAGTATAAGGAGATGGAGTCTGCCAATGAGTTCTTGAGGCAGAAGGCAGCAGCTTTGGAGGTCAAGAATGCTGAGCTCAAAGAGTGCTTCCAAAAGATATCCAGCGAGGGCAAAAACTAGAGTGAGGTGGACAACATCTATGTCAAGAGGTTGGAGGCTTTGATAGACAAGTTGCCTTAGTTTCTTAGATAGGAGGTCGAGAACTTCGCTAAGTCCCATTTCTTCAAGGGATGGCATAATGTTGAGGTGGTCTAGAGGGGTGCAGAGTGGTGCAACCGAGCCTTGGCGTCCGTCTTTGAAAAATTCGCAGAGGCAAAGGCTCACTTCAACCCAATGTTTTTGGAGGGAGTAGTTCCAGACATCCAGCTTCATGAATATCTTAATAACATTGATACTCCTAACATTTCCTTCTTGGACCGAATACTGTCTATCTATGACAAATCAATGAGTCCTCTTCAAGCACCCTCTTTCATCCTTTCGAGCATAAACCATAAGGATCAGATGCCCATTAGCACCTTGATTCGGGCCTCAAACCAAGAAGCTAGTTCTTCGTAACTTCCTCCATCTTAGGGCTTTTGTTTATCATTTGTATATTCATACTTGTATTTATACCTCATGTTGTAACTTATACTTGTACAATTATTTTAATGAATACAATTCATTCTTCTTTCATTTTTACTATGAATTTTACTTTTATTTTCCTTTAGTTGGAATTTCAGGCTTCGTGTAGTGTTGTACTTTTCACGGTGTTTCTTGTTTTTGTTTGAAAACTTTAGTGTCTTAGTTTGTTTGGGTCTTAGGACCTTATTTATAAGGTCTCTCTCCCTTTGGGTTGTGATCAATATCTTTAATCGTCTAAATCTTGGTGTTTCCCTTGTAGGATTTTTCATCGTGGTGCCTCTCTTGGAGAGTTTTTTGTCAGTCAAACTGGCCTTGGTGCCCCTCATTGGAGGGTTTTAAACCAATCAAGTTGGGTTTGGTGCCTTGGCTCATTGAGGTCTTGGTGCCCCCTTGGTGGGTCTTTCGCCAGTCAAGCTGGGCTTGGTGCCCCCCCTTGGAGGGTCTTTCGCTAGTCAAGTTAGGCTTGGTGCCTCGACTCATTGAGGTCTTGATGCCCCTTTAGAGGGTCTTTCACTAGTCAAGCTGGGCTTAGTGCCCTTCTTTAAGGGTCTTTTATCAGTCAAGCTGGACTTGGTTGCCCTCTTAGAAGGTATTTTATCAGTCAAGCTGGGCTTGGCTCCTTCGGCTCCTCGAGGCCTTGGTATCTCCCTTGAATGGTCTTTCACCAATCATGTTGGGCTTTCCTCCTTCGGCTCCTCAAGGTCTTGGTGTCTCCCTTGGATGGTCTTTCGCCAATCATGCTGGGTTTTGCTCATTCAGCTCCTCTAAGTTTTAGTGTCTCCCTTGGATGGTCTTTCGCCAATCATGTTGGGCTTTACTCCTTTGGCTCCTCAAGGTCTTGATACCCCTCTTGGAGGGTCTTTCGTCAGTCAAACTGGGCTTGGTGCCCTCTTTGGAGGGTCTTTTGATAATCAAGTTAGGCTTAGTGCCTCGACTCATTGAGGTATTGCCGCCCCCCTTTGAGGGTCTCTCGCCAGTCAAATTGGGCTTAGTGTCTCAGCTCATTGAGGTCTTGATGCCCCCCTTTGAAGGTCTTTTGCTAGTCAAGCTAGGCTTGGTGCCCCCTTTGAGGGTCTTTCTTCAGTTAAGCTGAGCTTGGTGTCTCGGCTCATTGAGGTCTTAGTGCCCCCTTTGGAGGGTCTTTCACCAGTCAAGCTGGGCTTGGCGCCCCCTTAGTGCTTCAAACTTTTAGGTGTTGACAAGGAGCACCTTTTATTTTCAGCTAAGAGTAATACGATTTCATATGTTGTACATTCCATGTGTGAGGCACCTCCTTATTCTCCAAGGTTTGCAGCTTGTATGTTACTGGACCGATGACTTGCTCGATTATAAATGGGCCTTCCCAGTTTAGTGCCAGCTTTCCCATGCCTTCTCTCTTTCTAGTTGCTTATAAGCTCCTCATCACCAAGTCTCCTGCTCGAAATACTCTGCTTCATGTATTTCGATTGAAGTAGTTCGCCACCCTATTCTTGTAAGCTGCAATTCTCATCAAGACTTGTTCTCTCAGCTCATCCAGTAGGTCAAGGTCGATCCTCCTACCTTTCTCATTTTCTTCTTTACCGCAGTAGTATGCTCTCTAACTAGGTTTCCCAATATCTACTAGGAGGATGGCTTTAATGCCAAAGGTGATAGCAAAGAGTGTTTTTCCTGTTGATTCTCTGGAGGTTGTTTTGTAGTCCCACAACACTTGGTGTAACTGCTCATCGTAGTTCCTTCTGCATCCTTCTAATCTTTGTTTCAGCCCTTGGACAATGGTTCGATTGGTGACCTCGGTTTTCCCATTTAACTGAGGGTGGGAAATCGAGGAAAAGTGTTACTTTCTATTGACCTTCGCATAAGTCTCTCATTTTTGCATTGTCAAACTTCTTTCCATTGTCGCTAACGATTTGATGAAGCACTCTAAACCTGTATATAATATTCCTCCATATGATTTTCACCATATTTTTTATGTGATTATTGCTAGGGCTTCCGAATCTACCCATTTGGTGAAGTACTCTACTGTCACTAGGAGGAACTTCTTCTATCCTGTAGTTGTTAGAAATGGCCCCACTATGTCTATTCCCCATTTGGTAAAGGGCCATGGACCATAGACATGTATCTGTTCAGCTGCTAGGACTTTGCTCAGATTGGCAAACCTTTGGCATGCTTGTCATCTTCTTATCAGCCTCATTGCATCTTCCTTCATGGTGGGCCAATAGTACCCCTGTCTAATGGCCTTAGCTGCTAAAGTTTTTCCTCCCATGTGCATTCCACAGACACCTTCGTGTATCTCCCTCAACACATACTCAACTTCAATATACTCTGAGTGGGTCAAGCATTTGAGCCACGACAGAGAAAAGGCTATTTTATAAAGAACCTCATTATAAAGGTAGAAGTTGGAGCTCCTCCACTTGATATTCTTTGCCAACTTCACATCTTCTGGGAGCTTGCCTTCCTCCAGGTATACTCTGAATGGGTCCATCCAACATGATTCTGATTATATGGCCATGACAGACTTAAGCTCTTCTGTGTTAGGCTGAGTAAGGACCCCAATAACACTCTATTCGGTATGTCCGTTGGGTGGGCTGTTGCAAGTTTGCTCAAAATGTCTGCCCTACTGTTGGCCCCCCTTGGGATCTTCCTGAACTCTACTTCAAATCCTTTCTCTTTCATCTTCTTCAGCTGCAAGTATGTCTTCTCCAGGTACTTGACCATGTCTGGATGTCTAGCTTTGTATAGCTTTTCAACGTGTCCCAGTACCAACTATGAGTCACTAAAAATGTGTAACACTTTAATGTACAGATGCTTAGTTACCAGAAGGCCTTGGAGGAGTGCTTGTGAACTTAGCTGTGTTGTTTATTGTGACGAAGTCTGGCTTCAGAGTGAACTCTATTATCATTCCATCTTTATTCTTCATCACCACTCCAACTTTGCTTGCTGGCATCACCTCTTGCGGGAATGAGCATTCTGAAATGAAATCTATCAGGGCTTAAGCTTTGATGGTTATTCGAGGCCTGTACGTCTTGGGCTTTGATGGCTGTCCAAGGCATGTACTCTAGGTCATATCCTCCCAATTCAACCACTCAATATAATAGTCTTCCTGAAAGTTATGGTTTGTGTGGGAGCTTTTGCAGGGGCTTGTCCATGACCACTACTCCTTGGTTCTCTTCTTGGTAGACTTTGAACTTCCTGTAAGACAGTACTATGGCATACACCATTTTCTCTAGAGAGCTATAGTTCAGCTTTGCTCCTTGTAGGACCTTGTTAAAGTAGAACATTAGCTTTTAGAGACCTCTTTCTTCTCTTACTAGCACCAAACTGACAGCGTAGGGCGAAGCTGAAAGGTACAATAGGAGTTTTTCACCTTTGAGTGACCTACTCAAAACCTGTTCTGAGGCCAGAAAGTTATTCAGATCATCCATGGCTTGTTGGCAGTCACCTGTCCATTCAAAGGTAGCACTCTTTCTAAGCTTCTTGAAGAATGGGAGATATTTTTTCCCATATTTGGATATGAACCTGTTCAGGGCAATCAATATGCCTGTTAACTTTTGGACTTCCTTCACATTTCTTGGAGGGTTCATCTCCAGTATGGCTCGGACCTTGTCTGGGTTCGGCTCTATCCCTCTCTTGCTGACCTGGTAGCCTAGGAACTTGCCACCTTGGATTAAGAATGCATATTTCTCTAGATTCAACTTCATTCCATAGGTATTCATTACTCTAAATACTTCTTTCAGGTCTTCTACATGTTGCTGAAAACGCATGCTCTTGACCACCATGTTGTCTACATAAGCTTCGAGACTCCTTCCTAACTATTTCTTGAACATCGTATTGACAAGTTTCTAATAAGTAGCTCTAACATTTTTTAGTCCAAAACTCATGGACACGTAGCAACTAGTTCCCTTTTATGTGATGAACAAAGTTTTCTCCTCGTCTTCTTCATCCATCCGAATCTGATGATAGCCTTGCTTGACATCTAGTAGAGAGAGATACTTGTATCCCGACGTTTAGTCCACCAACTTATCTATCATAAGCAATGGATACGAGTCTTTGGAGCACGCCTTGTTCAAGTTAGTGAAATCCACACACATTCAGTAGCTACCATTTGCCTTCTTAACTAGTACTACATTGACTAACCAATTTGGGAATACCACTTCCCTGATGAATCTTGCCCTGGTTAGCTTATCTACTTCTTCATCAATAACAACTTGCCTCTCAACTCCGAAGCACCTCTTCTTCTGCTTGATAGGTTTACATGTTGGATCTATATGGAGTCTATGCGTGATCACTTTTGGGCTTATTCCCAGCATATCGAGGAGGCCCATGCAAAAGTTTTAGACTTGCTTGCCA
>CAOJBK011387837.1:0-14301 GCA_948294925.1 Codiaeum variegatum | reverse complement strand
AAAGCTCGATATGTCTCAAGCTAGAGGCTTCACATTTGGGGAGCTTAACGAAGGAGGGCGAGAGGTATTCATACATTCTAACCCTTCTTTATTTCTATTGTGTTTTGCACAATAATTGGAAAGATCCTTGACGTTGAATATGGGTCCATTTTAGGATTTAGTAATTTGTTAAAGAGTTTAATGAATATCTAAACCCAACTATGTCAAAAGTGTTTTAGCATGGTAAATGTTTCAAAAAAGTTTTGAAAATCAAAAACTTAGTAATATTGGATTTTTGTAAAAAAAAATTTAGCGTTGGACAGCTCTGCTGGAGTTGTTGTCCAGCAGTGTTGTTGGACAGTGCTGCTGGAGCTGCTGTCCAGCAGCCGTTGGAGCTACTGTCTAGCAGTGCTGCTAAACAGTGCTGAAATTTCATATTCTGCTTTCGCTGCGCAACTCCATATTCGCCCTTCACTAGTAGCCCAATGACAAGGTCGATCTAGATTATACTTGCAACATTGAGGACAAGCGGCAGAAGAGGAGCATGTAGTACCCTGACTGTACCTTATGAATCCTTACTAAGATTTCTAATCCTGCCTCTGACCAATCTTATGATGTTGAGCTCCCTGTCCCAGTTCGAGCTGAGAACTCTACTATTACCATAAAACCCTTACTGATTACCCTTTTTATAGTGGTCATTTCCCTATTAAGCTGGCTATCTTGACTTTCGTCTCTTGGTCTCTTATGTTGGTTACGAGCTCTTACCTCATCATCATGAATCTCCATCTATCTGGAATGGTCAATAACCTCCTCATGAGTAGGTAGTCTCAAAGGAGCTATATGGTCATATAATTTATCTCTAAGTCCCTTCTCAAATCTTCTAGCCTTTCTATTCTCATCAGGTATAAGGTGCTTGACAAATGGAACTAACTTAATGAATTTCATCTCATACTCAGTAATAGCCATAGCACCTTGCTTCAATCCCTCAAACTCCTGAGCCTTAACATCCTAAACATTGGGTGGAAGAAACCTCTCTCGAAATAAAGTACGGAACTTAGGCCAAAGGAAAGTGTCATTTGGAAAGGTCGCCTTTTTGGAATTGTACCAAGCACGTGTAACTCCTTATAACCGATGACTCGCTAATAACACCATTATAGAGTTGCTGCAACCCAAAATCTCATAACAAGCATCCATCACATCCAATAACTTTGTAGGATTTACAAAGGCGTCCTCCTCGTTGAAAGTTAGAGGGCTTAGCTTCATGAATTCACTAGTGTCTGAAAATCTAGCCATATTCTAAGGTATAACAATAGTAGAAGCCGACTGACTGACTCCTGATATGAACTGAGTCATAACCTCAGTTGCACGATAAACTCCTGCAACTAACTATGGTGTGAGTGTAAGGGTAGGCTGGGAGATCTGAGCTGAAGTGGTAGTCTGTGGTGCAAGCTTAGTAGGTGGTGGAATCTGGCCAGTAGGATGTCCGATTGGCTAAGATGTATATCCAACTGGATGCGATGTCTGACCAGCTCGCTCCGATGGCTGTCCAGCTGTCTGAGTTGCTCACCAGATATTATGACATGTCTCAATGGTATGAGAAGGTGCATTTTGAGCAGTTAGTCATCTCCTATTGAATCGTAGTTGTAGTCCTAGTCATGCTTCTCATATTATGAGCCATATTCCTATTTATTCAAAAGAATATTCAAATAATAAGAATGACATATTATAATGACAAAGATATGATTTACGTAGATAGATATAAACAAGGATAACATATACAAAGACGATATGGATCCTAAACTCTGTAAGTTTATAAGAAACCAACCTAAGCTCTAATACCAACTTTGTCACGACCCAACCTCAGATCGTGACCAGCGCATAAACTAATAACTAATTTATGCAAGCCTAACAAATAGAAATATAATTGAACAAAATAAATAAATTCTTACTGAACAAAAACAAAGTTCAAAACAATAATTAGTAAGTATAAAACTCGTTCCCAAAAGTAAACTACAGAATGTGGCGATTACTAACACTCAAGTAAAGAAATAAAAGAATAACATCAAATAAAAATAACTGTATGCCCGAATGACCAGCAAAGTCAGATCATACCAGAAGCAAAGTATCCAATTGAAAATTTCTCCAAAAGAGGAAAAAATGCTTGAACCAGCTACAGAAGACTACTGATATGAAAATCAAATAATAGATTGAGAAAAACTAGGTTGAGCTAAAGCTTAGTGAATGATAATTATAGTACACAATGGAATAGGAATAGGCAGATGCAAGAACAACTTCGTAATTCGTTATCTAGTTAAACATATTAATGTAGTAAAATTTGTATCAAAAATAAATAAATTCAATAAATAATTTAGATAACAGAATTAGAAAACTCGGTACCGTAAAACTGAGTAGTGATACTCCACACTACCAAAGACCAAAAAAGGTAAACTCGCTACCATAACAAAATATACTGATATTTCAATGCAAATGCTCTAAAGCAAGTCAACATTGATAAATGATGCTTGAAAGAAATAATGCACCTAATACAGTGATGGTTATTATGGCGGGGCCCAGATAACAGATATCAGAACAGTGTATGAGTACCGGTTTAAAATCATCAAAACAGTATCAAATAAATTCAGATAAATTCAAAATAGTAAAAAAATAGAATCTGAATAATTAATCAATGCTTAAACTTATACAAAAAATTTTAAATCAGATAAAATCAGAAGTCAATATTCAACTAATAACATATTTGCAGAGTAGATAGATAGATTAAATACAAGGACTCTAAGGTCCTATTCCAAAAAATCTATCAGTTCTAATACATAGAATTTTTAATAATTGACATTTCAAAAAGTTGATTAAAAAAAACATGTTTAAAACTAGTGGTAGAAATATTTATAAAACTAAAGTTCAGTCATTAAATTTTAAATCACAAAGTATTTTAAAATAAGATTAAACAAATATTCTAAAGATATAAATATTATTTTCTAATGTTAATCAAACAAATAAAACGACACAAAACGTGTTATGGACCATAATTACACTCACGTAACAACAGATACAAATATGGTCCAAGCTAATCAGCAAGTGAACTAATCAAGAGTTTCAACAAATTGTCCGACAAATAAATAGTGAATTTTCTGAGAACTTCACTTGACAGAGTACGGATAGACGTATGGAAAACAAAAGCCAAATTTGGAGAACCAAACACCAAATTTCAATTATGTACATATTTATATTGATGTGATGAAAATAAAATAAAAGTAAAAACTCTAATTATAACAGTGTAAATTTCACAAAAATTTATGTATTATAGATTCAATAGGTAATTAAGTAAATAGAAAGTAATTAATTAATCAAAGGCCAAATATTAGATTATTTAACTATAATACACCTTGAATTATTTTGCTAAAGATTTTAAGATCAAAGTTTGAAAACTGACACAAAAATCCTTCTTAGTTATAATTAATATAAGTCAACAAACAATTATCATTATATATAGGTTAATTTATGAAATCAAAACAATTAAATTATCAAGTAACCAATCATGAGTCTGAAAAGAAACAAACAAAACAAAAAAAAAATATTAAAGCATCAAAGCATTTGAAATTTATTAAAGACAAGAATGAGTATATGGATTCAAAAAACGTCACTATTCACTGAATGGAAGAGTTTTTGAAATTAATTTTTTTTCAAACAACAATTCCACAGTAGAATAAATTAAAAAAAAAGTAGCGTACAAAACGATAATAATATGCAGTACAGGAATAAGAGTTTGTACTTACATAGTAGTTAATCAACATGTGAGAAGAAAAAGAAAAAGAAATAACTATGAACGTGTTATCGTTGATTACAGTAGAAGAGAATTAAGATTGAACATGAGCATTATCTTTTTCCTCTGCATATGCAATATAAGGAATTGAATAAACAAGAGAAAAAAATTGATCAGAAAGAAAATAATGGAAGAAAAGAGAATATGAATACTTACTATTTAACATTAACAGGGAATCAAAAATAGATAGAAGTATATATATATATATATATATTTATACAAACAATCAAAGGCTTTTGATTAAGAAAAATAGAGCGTATGAATAAGTGGTGTTACAAAAGAATTAGAATAGTTTAAGAGATAATGGAGTAAGGGCATAATTGAGATATCATAGGGTAATTAATAGATAATGACTTTTTTTATATAATTGAAATTCAAAATATTTTATATTAAAATAATCTTTTAAAATATCGTTTTATTAAAAACTACTAACAGATAATAAAAATATGTTTTTATTAAAATTTACTTCAAAATAATAATAATATATATTAATTAAATACACTAAGTGATTTAAATAATAGATTATTACATTGTCTGACATCGCATTAGCACACAAAGAGAAATATCTGTTGTAAGATAAAAATATTTTTTAAGCATTTTTCTCTCTGAAATTTGAAATTTACCCCCAAAAACTCACATTCATCTTCAACCTCTATAAATATCTAACATTTTTCCATTAATGAAGGTTTGTTCATGCATTTGATGCTTTGAGAAGAAACTCTTTAAATTTGAAAATTCAAGAGATGCATTTATTCTTCTAAATTGTTTTTGTTTCTTGAGCATTTACTTCTCAATCATCATTGAAAAGAATTTTTCATACATTAACTCATTTCAAATTGGTTTAACCACTTTTGTACAGCATCTTTAATTTGAGATCAAAATAACAATTCTTTTCTCATAAAATTTCTTTAAGCATTTAAAGTTGATCCATATAAGAGTTTGTATTTTTCACTTTATTTTATAAATCTTCAATCTTGTAATCATGTTCTCCCTTTACTGGCCTGTGCGCCTAAAGGTTGAGTCTAGGGGAGTCACAGTTGCCCATGATAATAGATTGTGAGGGTCATCTATTCTTGATATACGTGAGAGGTTATTCATATGACTAATGACGGTTTGGGGGATTGAGTAAGGAATGGATCCTTATTTGGGTTAGCATCTAAGTGCGTAAAAGGGTTTTCTCTAACCTATTGAAATAGAGGTGCTTAATGGAAATCTTAAGATGTGATCCTTAAGGAATGGATGTAGGTCTTTGTATTAAACCATGATAAAATTATTGTGCCTCTTATTATTTATCATTGTTGTTCCTCATTGTGCTCTCTCTCATCTAATAGTATACCTTGCAATAACCTTTGCATCTAACACGTCTTGCGCATCAAATATTTTATTCATAGTTAGGGAGCATTTAACTAAAATGATTAGCTATGTGTGTCTCTAATAGGTTAACTGGCAAACTGCTGAAGATATCTTCAAAGTGCTTCTAAGCACAGGTAGATAGTTGTGCAGTCAACTTCAGTTATTCATTAGGCGCAGTTGAATTTAATTATTTAGAATTGCATCTATAGTGATCATTTCATATATATCAGAGCTGAACTATTTTTCATACATCTCATCACTTGAAAGAAAAGATTAGAAGTAGAAAGGGAAAAAGAAAATTTTTGGGTCATCTAATTCACCCCCTCTTAGACGCCTGACTGTACTATTAATAGAATTCTTTGTATATCATTTGTTCATCACATAATCTCTTAAACAATTATACTACATGCGTCCAGATTGCTTCAATCCATATAAGGATCTCTGTAATTTAATTGAATATCTTTCGGTAGGTCTCATATTTAATGTTTCAGGCATTTTTAATCCAACATGGATTTTCATATAGATATCATTATCAAGTGATCCATATAAATAAGCTATAAAAAATCCATGAGACATATTTTGAAAATTTTGGAAACTGTTAGGCTAATTAAATATCTAAACCTGATTACATCCATGACAGGAGAATATGTTTCTTCATAATCGATACCTGGTCTTTAAGAAAAACCTTGTGCAATAAGTCTAGCATTATATCTTACAATTTCATTTTTCTCATTTCTTTTTCGTACAAATATCCATATATAACCTATTGGTTTCACATCTTCGGGTATGAGAACAATAGGTCCAAATACTTGTCGCTTATTGAGCAAATCTAATTCTGCTTGCATAGCATCTTTCCATTTAATCCAATCATGTCTATTTTAATATTCATTGACAGATCTTGATTCAGGATCTTCATTTATAATATCATATGCCATAACATGTGAAAATATATCATTGACATTTTTCATTTCATTTCGTTTCTATAGAATTTTAGTATCATTATAATTAATTTATAGTTCTTGATTCATCTCATCTGAAGTATAATTTTTATCTTGTGTTTCTTTAGGAACACTATGCTCTTTTGGAGCAAAAATTTTATTCAATGTTTCTTCAAGAACATTGTCTTTCATTTATGAGTTTTCTACCCTTTTCTTTTTTCGAGGATTTTTATCTTTGGAACCAACAGGACTACCACGCTTCAGGCGTGTTTGAGATTCATGTGTAATATTCTCATATTTATCTTTGGGAATTGCAATCCGAGTAGGAGTATTTGCAGCTGGTATATATGATTTTGTTACTCTGCATATATCTATAAATACATTTAGCAGTTAATTTGCAACAGCTTATAAATGAACAATTTTCTGAACTTCCAATTCACATTGTTTTGTACGCTGATCAACATGCAATAAAGATGGTTCACACCAATCTATATCACCTTCTGGTGTTTTCTTTCCTCCATCTAATGTTGGAAAATTTGTTTCATCAAAATTTCAATCAGCAAAATGTACTGTAATACATCTCCAATTAAAGGTTTAAGATATATAATAATTGATGGAGATTCATACCTAACATATATTCCTAACCTCCTTTGAGGTCCCATCTTTGTGCATTGTGGTGGGGCAATCGACACATATACCTCACAACTAAAAATTCTTAGATGTGAAATATTTGGTACATGACCATTTTCCAGTTGTGATGAGGAGTACTTATGATAAGTGCTTAGTCTAATACGGATTAATTATGTGGCATGTAAAATTGCATGACCCTATACAGAAACAGGGAGCTTTGTTCTCATTATTAATGGTCTAGCAATGAGTTGGAGGCATTTAATTAATGATTTTGCTAAACCATTTTGTGTATGTACTTGTGTCATGGGATGCTCAATAGTTATCCCCACAGACATACAATAATCATTGAATGCTTAAGATCAGCAATATCAAGTCTAACTTTCTTAATCGTATAATCAGATAATTGTGCCCTTAATTTAATAATTTGGGCAAGAAATCTTGCAAAAGCCACATTGCAAGTTGATAATAAATAGACATGTGACCATCTACTTGATGCATCTATTAAAACCATGAAATACCTAAATGGTCCACATGGTGGGCGAATTGACCCATAAATGTCACCATGAATACATTTAAGAAAAATTGGTGACTCCTTTTTAATTTTAACTGGTACAGGTCTCAAAATTAATTTTCCAAGAGAACAAGCTATACATGGAATTTTATTAGTTTGAAGGATCTTTTGGTCCTTCAAAAGATGGTCATTTGTACTTTCAATTGTTCTTCGCATCATTATTGTACCAGGATGACCCAATCTATCATGTTACATGTTCAATTCAAATAATCTATCATGTCACATGTTCAATTCAAAAGAACCATGACATTCTACTATATGTGATTTAGCCAAATATAAATATGAATAATGCAATCGTATAGGGAGCATTGGCAACTTTTCTAGTGTGCATACTTTCCCTAAGTTATAGGAAATAATGTGCATATATTTCACAGTATCTTCAGTTTTGGTTTGAGTATCATATCCATGAACGTATATATCGTTAAAGCTTAATAAGTTTCTTTTTTATTTTGGTGCATACAAAGAGTCATTTATTATAAATTTTGTATCATTTGGTAATTTAAAACTAGCTTTGCCAATTCTCTCAATCAAGTCTGCAGGACCTGATATTGTGTTTACAATTGCATTCTTTGGTTTTAATTCAAGAAAATACTTCTTATTTTTAAGGATACTAGATGTTGTTCCATTTTCTGGAATGTAAAAATCTCTGATGTTGGATTTATGACTAGCTTCAATTTCAACACTAGACTTACGAAAACTTTGCAAAAGAAATTTATTAATTAGACATTATAAAATTATATAATAATTATAAAGGTAATAATACATAAAAAGGAAATGATACTTAAAACAAATTATTATTTTAGCATAATTCAAAAAATGTAAACATATTATCATCTAATTTGAAAAATCTTCAGTGAAATCTAAGGCATTCAAGTGAGTCGGTTCATTATAACGTTCGATAAAATTTGCTTCCTTTTGTTTTCCTTTCAAAGATGCTTTATAGAGTAGAGCGAGGTGTTTAGGAGCATGATAAGTTTGTGACCAGTGTCCTTTAGTTCCACACCTATAACAAGAATCTTCAAGATTCTTGGAAGTGCTTCCTCTAGCATCTTTTTTATGCTTCTTTTGTGGAAGATTCAGATTTGGTCATTGATTAGAACCAAAATTACTTTGATAATATCCATGGTTACGATTATGACGCGTGGATTTTGATTTTGTCCACGATTGTAACCACAACCTCGTGGAATATAACTACAGTGTCCATAACCAGCACCACGACCTCTTCCACGTCCTCGAGCATGAGTTCTACCACGTCCTCTTCATTTAGGATTATTATGGTTGACAACATTTTCTTCTGGAAATGCTACTACACCAGTTGGACGAGACTGATGATTTCTCATCAATAGTTCATTATTCTTCTTTGTCACTAAAAGATATGAGATCATTTCATAATATGTTTTAAATTTCTGCAACCTATACTGTTGTTGTAGAGTAATGTTGGATGCGTGGAAAGTAAAGAAAGTTTACTCCAACATATCTTCATCTGTGATTTTCTGCCCAAAGAACCTTAGTTGAGCCACAATTCTGAACATTGCAGAGTTATAGTCATTAACTTTTCTATAATTCTAGAAACGTAAGGTATTCCATTTATCTCGGGAAATAGGAAGCATGACTTCCTTTTGGTGGCCATATCTGTCTTTTAGACCCTTCCAAAGGACATAAGGAACTTTAACAATCAAGTATTCACCTTTTAGTCCATCATCAAGGTGTCTACAGAGGAAAAATATCATTTTGTCTTTATCTTGGGGTGAAGTATTATTATTTTCAGTAATTGTTTCAGATAAGCTAGTTGATACATGGTGTATTTCCACATCAATCACCTATGACATGTAATTTTTCCCAGTGACATCAAGAGAAGCAAATTCAAGCTTTACAAGATTCGACGTGATGTTTTCTATGACAAATATAAAATTAGAAGCAATTTATTCAATAATAATAAAAATTATATTTTGAAATTAAATATTAATTGTAATAAATAAAAGAGATAAAATAATAAGTACTAGTAAATAAATAAAGAAATAAAAAATTTTGCCTTCAAGATGAAAAGCCCCAATAGTAAATACAATGGTCAGCAAAACGATAAAAAGTACTAGAGGATGAAACATTTTGTGATTGAGAAAAAAATTTAGATGATGTAATGAATTTTAAAAAAGGAGAGGAAGATATATTGATAGTGAGTAAAATGAAGTGATATTTATAGAGTAAAAATAGCTGTTAAAAAGAAAGTCTTTTCTATTATGAATAGTATTTTATTTTAAAAAAATGTATAAATATGGTTATTATCATTATTATTTTACAAATTATTTAATTTTCTCTTCATTAAATGATATAGTTAATGTAATTAAAGGATATATAAGATAAATTAATGTGTACCAGTATCAGTAAAAAATAAAAAAATAGTACATAACTATTTAATATAGTAACTTTTTAGGTGAAAATGGTGAGTAAAATAGTGAGTAACTATTATAGCATTTTAATTTCATACTATTTACTTAATTTTGATTAATAGATCCATACTTTTCCTAAATTATATTATTGGATTTTTTCATTAACTTCTCTGTTTGATCTAAAAATTTTATAATAAAAATATGGCAAAGTGCAACACACAATTACTAATTAGGCATGTGTGTTCATAGTTAAAACGAGCACAATATGAATGAAATATTTAACAATTTACAATTATGTGTATAAATAAATAACATATGATATAATTTTACATAAATTGATATTTGAGACTATAAATCACATCACATTATAATAATGAGGTGCTATAGAACCCTATTTTATATAATAATTTGATGTTATACATAAGTTATTTTGTTAAGTTTAAATTTTGTATATCATATCATATTATTATAATGAGATGGCAGAGCATATTTTTATATAATAATTTTAATGTTATACATTAAATAAATAAGAGCAATAAATAAATAAAAGAGATAAAATATACATTTGGTTGAAAAATTTGTCACTCGTAGAGAAATTGAGTAATCTTGCTGATAACGCATTGTAAATCAAAAGAAAATAATGCTAAATAGAGATAATAATATTTCAGATAAAAAGGAAAGATTCTCTTTAAAATTTTCTTTACATCCGTTTTTTATATCATCTTTTTCACCGTAACTCATATTTATATATAAAGATTTACTGTGCGTGATTTGACATTTTATTATACATAATTAATGATTTTGGGATGGATGGTTTGACATCCACCAAACTTTTGTCATGCGTGCATTTACAAAAATGCGTTCTTTTTATTGCCTTTTGGGATATACTGCTAATTTCTTTTAGGTTAGTGTGATATCCTAATTTTCTTTAATATCATTTTTATTTTTCTTAATTTTTAATTTATTTAAATTAAATTTTTTATTTTTTTATATTAACAAAAAAACTTTAAATTTAAATAGGGAAGTTAAGAGATAATTTTTTTAAAATAAAAATTAATTATTATATGTAGTTTTTCTAATTTAAGTTAATAAGATATTTCATTCCTATCTAATTACCAAATAAACTCTTTTAGAAGGAAAAAGAGAGAGAACTCTAAATATTGCTCACTTAAATATTATTTTTTACTCCATCATTTTGGCTCTCTGTGCAAACTTTTCCATCAGATTGTATTTTTAAAACATATAATTTTTATAATCAAATTCTTTTATTTATACTTCATTTTTTCAAAATTATTTATTGTTATTTAACATACACAGTGTTTCACTTTTTGATTATTTTTTCACAAGTTTTCATCTTTCCATCACGTTTATCAGTGTGTGTATGTGTGTGAAAAGATCAAGTTTTTTTTATGCTATTAATTTTTTTATCATTTGTGTATTAATACCTTAAACTCTTTATCTTGATGATAAAAAAATATATTTTTTTTCAGTCTCCTTCCTCTTTGCTTCAATTCAAGTGATTATGTGTATTGACTCATTGTTAAGTATTTTTTCTTTTTCTTCTTTCAATCTTTTTCTTTATATGATTGATTTGACATGAATTTAGTTTTATTCAATTATTGGCTAACTTCCATTCATGAAAGCGATTAATATTGCTCTGTTAAATACTTCAATATAAGATCATTATTATTCACTTGGACAATATCATATTCCATTTATAAAATTTATTTCCATAAATCGTATGAACCTCACATTTGAATAAAATTTCTATTACCTTCTCTCTTGCTATTCATGTGAATCAATCACATGAAACATGAATTTTATTACTCTATATTAATTTATTTTTCTATTTCCTTTTACTCATATTAAATCTTTCACCATTTCTCAGTTTATGCGTGCTCTTTTTTCTTTTTTCTAAAAACAAAAACAAAAAATAAAAATTTTATTTTTTTCTATTCAATACATTTTATTCATAAGAACAATATTTAAAATCATATATTTCTTAATCCATTTTTCTTTTCCACACAAACATTTTTCTACTACATGTCAAAGAATTGTCGCATTTTTATCACATGCATTCCATCTTGATTGCTAATATTATTTGTGTCCATATGCCAATTTATTTGGTGTAGTTCTTGAATTTCTTGGCTTGCCACTTCCAATATATGAATATAACTGCAACCTGGACAAGGTTTATAGCTGCACTATATGATAGTTTGCTCCTACCTATGGGGATATGACAAAAGCACCCATTGCTTTTGCAGTGCAAGACAATAACGATAGGAACTCTTTTTATCTGTAAAAAAAAAGCATGCTTTAGATCCCTTAAGCATATGTAGTTTGTTTATACATTGGAGTATGTTGATTTTCATTATGAGGTGTTAAAAACAATGGCCAACCCATTTTTAGATGACATTTACCCAACTACCGGTGTTGCTCTGCGAACCATTGAAACAGGTGTTCCCTACATGTCTCCTTGAATAAAATCTCCAAATCGCCTCTTAACTAAAATTTTATGGCTTTTTAGCAAAGAGATGTAAACAATGTGATACAATGTTTATCAAATGGTCCTATTCTATTTATGTATATGTAACTTAAAATTTAATTAAATTTCCTTATTTTATATCCTAGAAAATTGTATTTGTACATATGAATTCCTTTTTTATTTTTTACTCACTGTTAAAATTTATTTTACACCGGTATCGACAAATCTTTAGAATATTATTTTTGTTGTATTGAATTTTTTTTTTCAATTTATCTTTGAAGGTTATGATATTTTTTTTTAAATCATGAAATTAACATTATTTGAAACATTATTTTTTTGGGCAATAGTTATAAAGTTAGGCCATAGTGGTTGTTCTATATGTAGGCTTTTTCTTGTACATAAAAGGCCTTCACTAATTAGATTATTAATAATTGAATAATCCATGTGGGTTGGTATATATATATATATATATATATATATAGCCCAACTTTTAAATTTCAACTCCTATTATTTGAATTCTATTCAGATTTCAAGTGGCTAATGTTTGCTCTTCTATTACATTAAATATTCCACCCATCAACTACTAACCAATTAATCAATTTAAGAAGTGGAAGTGGTTGGTTGGGAATCGTACATTAATTAACCCATGTGTTTTTTCCTATTTAAATATGCTCTTCACAAAGCTTCTCTACCACATTTTTTATTCTTTTCCCTTTTTTTGTGGTACATTTTCATTACTTGCTAAACAACAATTTAAAAGCTGCTGACCAAACTCTTTTTTTTTCTACGTTGGTTTGCTTTCATTTTCTTTTATTATTTCTGATTCTATAAATCGAATTCCTTTTTGTTGCATCTATTCGAAACATTTTTTTCATGCATCAATGTAAAATCACCAGGGCTTGCATTGCCAATTTTTTTGTTCATGATCTGTGCAGTACTTTACTGCTTTCTCATATGAGGAATAGAAAAGGCAACCAAGGCCTGATGATTTTACATCAAAATTGCACGTGTTAAGAAGAATAAAGGACTCTAATTATTCATATTTCACTTTCAATGTCCATGTCCTTAGTTCTTGGCCATGGACCTAACGTCTTGATGTGATAAAGTATTATCCAGTTAGTATAACTTTGCTTTATTTTTACCCCCTCAGGACGGTTTCATTAGATTCTTTGAGCAAACAATTACTTTTATTTTTTCCCTTAGCTTCCTTGTATCTAAAAATAAATATTTTATTTTCCATGTTGTGTTTTGCTCCATTTGCTTCTCAGCTCAGTGTTTTCCTTTTTAACCTTACATTTGTCTTATCTTCTTATTTAATCTTTGAAAAAAGGTGGCCTTTGGCTCTGGGTCTCCTATTTGAAGGAGTTGTTATCTGTGCTGGAAACTTCTTTTGTTTGTTTTTAATATTTAGATCCCTAATGACATTTTTAACAAAAATTAATTCAGTAATAACTTTTAAGATATGTTAGCATTAGCTATCAGAAATGCAATAAAAATGATCAATTAAGTAAAAAAAATTGATTAAGGCACATTTTTTAAAAATACTAAGACTTAAATGTAGAATATCAACCAAGGATGATGTTAACTTCTAATGCAGATTTATAACTTCTATTCAATTATATGTAGCGCTCCCCGCAACAATGCTCGGGGTGATTGCCTAGTTAAATAATAAAATAATACAATCTTAAAAAAAATTAAATGATACAAATATATAATTGAATTCTCAAGGAGAGAAAGTACCAATTTTCTGTAGCAAAGTTTATTTCGTTTCTGATGCACGCCAAGAGAGAGAGAGAGAGAGAGAATGACAGATGCAGACAAAGAGAAAGAAACAAGTAAGGCAGAGATTTTTTTTCTTTTAATTGAATCGAATAGTTTTTTTAATCTACAACTAATTTGTTATTGGCTATCATCATTTAATTGAGACTGCATTTTTTAAAAGTAAGAGTTGGGCTTCCAGGCAAAAAAAAAAGTGAGAATTGGGCTAATTTTTTATTAATCAATAATGGATTACCATAAATAACATTTTACAATGACCTTCTCCCATATAATTCATTTGTATAATCTCTCTCTCTCTCTCTCTCTCTCTCTCTCTCTCTCTCTCTCTCTCTCTCTCTCTC
>CAOJBK011387276.1:0-17236 GCA_948294925.1 Codiaeum variegatum | reverse complement strand
ATACACATGGGTATGACTAATTGAAATGACTTTGGACTAAGATGATAGTTAATTACATGAGATGTGATTAATTATTTAGCAAAGATGATTCCTACTAATTTCATGTGCTAATTACATTGACTTGTTTACTAATTATTAGTTAATTTGAGCTAATGGGGTGTTAGCACATATTACCCATCTCCATCACTCATCTTGCTTTATGTTAGGTGAGATTAAATAATGATGTGTATGGGTATTTAAGTGGTAGTGGTTGTCATCTTTTACCTTAGATGATAAGTTTCATATTCACTATTCATCTTCTTCTCCAATGGGTTAGAGAGAGAAGCTCTCTAAGAGTTAGAGAGAGAAAGCTTTAAATTCACACCAAAATTTGAGATGAAGTTTAGATTGAAGAATACTTCTTCAATCTTAAACTTATTTTCAATAACCCTTAGGAAGGGAGTGTGATGGAGCATTAAGTCCAAAGTAATCCTCAAAGTCTCAAGTTCTTAAGTAAAGAAGCAAGAATCAAGCATTTGGGTGATTCCAATGAGAGAAGGATTCAAGCTTCTTGAAAAGAGCTAGAGAATAAGCTTTTGGGAAAAGCTCAATATGTCTCAAGCTGGAGTCTTTACATTTGGGGAACTTAACAAAGGAGAGTGAGAGGTATTTCATATGTTCTAACCCTTCTTTGTTTCTATTGTGTTTTGCACAATAATTGGAAAGATTTTTGATGTTGAATATGGGTCCATCATAGGGTTTAGTTATTTGTTAAAGAGTTTAATGAATATCTAAATCCAACTATGTCAAAAGTTTTTTGGCATGGTAAATATTTCAAAAAGTTTTGAAAACCAAAAACCGAGTAATATTGGATTTTTGCAAAAATAATTTTAGCGTTGGACAGCACTGCTGGTGCTGCTATCCAGCAGCATTCTATCCAGAAGTGCTGCTATACAGTACTGCTGGAGCTACTGTCCAGCAGAGCTATTAGACAGAGCTGCTGGAGCTGCTGTCCAGCAACACTCTGTCCAGCAGTGCTGCTGGACAGTGCTGAAATTTCATTTTCTGCTTCCGCTGCGTGACTCCGTATTCGCCCTTCAATCCCCTCTCTCCTTATCTATTTATTCTTATTTTAGATGTGTTCTCCTGTATGTTTATGAGAGCTGAAGCCAGAGGCTCTCTTAAAGGTTACAAAATTGATCATTACTTTCCTGCTTTGACTCACACTCTATATGCAAGGATACTTTGTTATTTGGAAAAGCTAATGAAGAAGAAACTGAAGTGATTATGCAGATCCTCAAGAATTACTTTTTGGCATTAGGTGAGAAGATCAACTTAAACAAGTTTGAGGTGTTTTTCAATCCAAATACAAAAGCCCCAGACTCAATTAAAAGTGCTGAGGAAACTTGAGGTAAAAAAGTCAACATCTCTTAATAAATATTTAGGTTTTCCCTCATAATGGGGGAAAATGAGATCTTAACTCTGTGACTCCCTCATTATTAAAATTACGAATCACATTCAGGGATGGAGAGGTCATCTACTATCAGTTTTCAGTAAAGAGACTCTTATTAAAGCCATCATCTAGAAAATCCCATCTCACATGATGTCTATATTGCTTATCCCTAAGGGGGTTATTAATAGGATTCATAGTATGATTGCTAGATTTTGGTGGGAAAATGAAAAATCCTATAAGGGAATCCATTGGTTGAGTTGGGAGAAGTTAGTGAAGAAGAAGTCAAATGGTAGCCTTGGGTTTAAGAATTTGAAGTGTTTTAATGAGGCTTTATTGGCAAAGAAATGCTGGAGAATTTTGAAGGAAGAAAAATGCTTATGGGTTAAAATTCTTAGAGATAAATATTTCAGTAACTCCTCATTCCTGAATGCAAAGAAAGGTAGAAGGGCTCCTTGGGTATGGTCAAGCATCTTAGTGGGTAGAGAATTGCTTAAAAAGGGACTGAGATGGAATGTTTCCAATGGAGAACACATATTCATGTGGGAGGATGCACGGGTTCCTACTCTCTCAGGTTTCAAAAACCAATCACACAAGCCCCTAAATTGTTGCATTAATAGGGTGGTAGATCTTATCAATCCCATACAATGATGCTGGGATTCAAAGAAGTTAGAAGCCTTCTTTTCATTACAAGAAAAGAAGGAGATTGAAGCTATTCCTATTGGCTGTCCTAAAAAGGATGATCATTTTGTTTGGCATTTCACTAGAAATGGACAATTCACTACAAAGTCAGGCTATTTAAAGACTTTAGAAAAAGAATAAGCACCTTAGTATAATAGTGTAATATGAATGCCAAGAGTCTATGACATGAAATTTGGAGTAGAAGGGTAAAGCAAAAAAATAGAAATTTTGCGTGGAGGTGTATGACTGGGGATATTACAATTAAAAATAATTTATGCAGTGGGAAAATGGGAGAAAATAATGTTTATGAGCTATATGGTAGAGAACATGAGACAATTTTTCATATGCTCTTTAATTGCCCTCAAGCTAGAGCAACCGGGGGTCTCCTAGGTATCAGACCTGTTGTTTTGGGTAATATTAATGAGAGATTTGAAGAAGTTTGGAGATACATTCTTTCATCTTCACAATAGTTCAATAATCGAGTAGATTTATTGGACTTATTTTTAACAGCTTGCTGGTTCATTTGGAAAGCTCAGAATATATGTTTGTTCAATGGTGATGCTATTGATCCTCAAAAGATAGTAGCCTTTATCTTCCAATCTATTTAGGAAGACCAAAGTTTTCATTACAACCCATCTAGCGCTAACAATGTTCAACAATAGCTTACAAGTAACAACACCTCATGGTTGATGCCTCAGTATGGTTTCCTTAAAGATAATGTTGATTCTTCATTCAATCAAAAAGATAAAATGGCGACCTCTGCTTTCATTTTGAGAGATCATGAAGGAAAAGTAGTGCACATTGGAGTCCAAAAGTGAGCCTGTCTTTCAGCAACTGTTGCAGAGGCATATGTACTCAGGGGCACGATCAGATTTGTTAAAAACCAGAGGCTAAATCTGGTTTATTTCGAATCTGATGCCTTAGTGGTGGTGAACTCAGTTATTCTCCACAGTGAGGATGCTCCTTGGGAGATACTTTCAATTATTGAGGAGATACGCATGTTTTTCAATTCCTACATAACTTGCAAACTATCTCATGTTAATAGAGATTGAAATAGATGTGCTGATTGGTGTTCAAAAAATTATGAGAATTTCTTAGAAGGGGGTTTGGGTTCTAAACACCCTAAGCTTTGTAGGCTGTTAATGATGGATGTATCTTTTGAAATCAATTAATGAAGCTTATTTTATGTTAAGAAAAAAATTAATATTTCCTTTTAAAATGTTCTAGAAAATTAGGATAATGTCCAAAAAGAAAAAAGTCTTGTGATTTTGCATTTTTTTTTCAATTTTAAATCTAATTTTTAAATTTAATTAGAGACATGTAACATGATTTACTCCATTAAAGAAAATAAACCTATACTCCTAACACTGTTAATTGGTGATAATAACTTATACGGATCTAGTTAAGTAATATGGGTTTGGGCTCAAATACTAAATGAATAAGACTAAAAGCCCACTTAAATAAAGGAGAACTCAAAGACAGCTCAAATCAGGATAAAAAGCTTCAATCTTCATCATGTTAGGACTATTGAAGACACCTTCGTCATAACAAGACAACCATTACAATAAAGGAATATTCGCTCATAGGAATAAGGACTTGTATCATTCTCCCAAGGGGGATTACTGTCATGTTTCCTCTATCATCAACACTTGGTCAAATGCTATAGTGCCACTCTTCCCTCTTGGGAATCCAACTGGCACTATAAACAGTTCATGATGACACATATTTCAAAGTAAGTTCCACTACTTTAAGCTCTCTAAAAACTCCTAATCCTAAGTCCCAAAAAGCTCTAAAGAGGTTAAAAGCATGCGTCAGAGGGTCTTTACCAGGCATAAAGTCCGCCCTTCTAGCTCACATTTGTTTCTTGTATAGACCCATCTCAAATATACAAGCTAAGTCCAATCTAAAAGCTCAGAAAATTAGTGAGTTCAAGCTCATCAAATTAGCATCGTCTGGGGGAAGCATTGAGAGTTTCCAACAATTTTCAAAAAGTTCCATGAATAGATTTACAACTAGCATTCTCATATAGATATAAATATAGGATTGAGAGCTTATCGTGCATGGTCCAAGCGCCTGGCACATAAGCCAGTGGCCTGGTGCATGAGTTAGGGGCTTGGCACATGAGCCATAACCCTGGCACATGAGCCAGAGGCATAGCCCACGGGCTCGATTTTTTGATGATTCTAGCATAATATTTCTATAAATTCTATCCCTCGGATCCTCATTTTGGAGGACATTTTGACAATTAACCTCTAAAAAAATCCTAAACACCCAAACCTCTGTTGAAATTCCTACTAAAAATTAGAATCAAATACCATACACCTCTTGAGCTGATTCTTTCAGAACACAACGAAGACTCGTTCTGGCCTCATCAAACCATTTAAAGCACCAGTTTCACGGTCAAGAAAGCCAAAGGTAATGCATCCGAATGGTAAAATATTTTATTTGGTTTTTGAATTAAAACCCTAAAATTGGACTTAGATAATTTCATACGTCAAATTTCTTTTTATTAATCAAAATCTGAAATGATTAATAGCCTATTTGGTTATTCTTTTCATAATTTAAAAATGGTTAGCTTCTAAACAACACCAATCCACTTTTCAAAATAACAAACCCTTTACAAGAAGGGAGAACGACATGGGGTTTGATTCCCATTAGGGATATGCCAACAAGTTGTATCATTGGCTTTAACTCCAAACCTTTCTTTTCTTTTTCTTTTTTTTATTTGTTTTATCTATTTTATTTATTTATTGTTATCTATAAATCGTTTGTTT
This sequence comes from Codiaeum variegatum, assembly GCA_948294925.1. Classification (NCBI taxonomy): domain Eukaryota; kingdom Viridiplantae; phylum Streptophyta; class Magnoliopsida; order Malpighiales; family Euphorbiaceae; genus Codiaeum; species Codiaeum variegatum. The sequence continues at coordinate 12,352 of CAOJBK011387276.1, read as the reverse complement.
TTATTTTATTTTCATTGTTATTCTATATATGTTTCGTATAATATGTTATTTGGGGAATGTGTGTTTTTCCTAGATCCTTTGGACTGGAGAAATGATTCCCTTATATCTTTTTGCAATTTTTGGATGTAATTTTTATTTCTTTATTGTTTGTTTCTCTTAGATTTATTATTGGGGATAAATGTCTTTCCTAGTACCCTTTCGGGCTAGAGTAAGGACCCTTGTTTATTTTCATGCTTTTATCGCTTTTTTATCACTTTCACATTATAATTGTCATTCAAGCCATATAACTATTCATGCATCATTCAAGTATGCTTTATCTGTTCATGTACCACACCAATATGCCATGCATATATAAAAACTAATTTTAACCAAAACCATATGAAATTTTAAGCCAAATCGTTAAAGGAAAACGCTTTCTTTTTCTAAAATCAACATTTTTCAGAATTATTTCAGGAAATGAATTGTTTTCTAAATTGACATTTTGTATCAATCACGAGTCCCCGAATCCACCTTTGGTTCGAGGCTCGCCTTTTCCTAAAAATTGGGCAAAATAATAATTTTCAAATGGAGTTTATTAATTTCTTAATTACCTTAAAAATAAACAGTTTTCTAAAAATTAAGTGGCGGCTCACACCTTCACATGTACATCCAACAGACTCGTAAGCGAGTTCTCCTAAAGTGAGACTTGACCAACCCGACGCCATATGTAATCTGGCCCTACACGGTCGATTTCCTTGAGCCAGAAACTTGAAGGCACACTGGCGGCCACACGATTCAAGCGGGGCCTCACATCAAGAAATTCAAAGAGATGGTGGTGAAGGAGAGTGGGTATTCAATTAAAGCATTGAGAACTAATCAAGGTGGTGAATTCACTTCAAAACAATTTGATGCATTTTATGAGTTACATGGCATTCGAAGATTCTTAATTGTTCTGAGATCTCCTAAACCGAATGGTGTTATGGAGCAAAAGAATAGGACCATTCTTGATATGGCTAGAAGTATGATGAAGAGTAAATAGATGCCTAGAGAATTTTGGGTTGAAGCTATATCATGTGTTGTTTATTTATCTAATAGGTGTCCTACAAAAAGTCTATAAAGGCTACACCACAAGGGACATGGAGTGGAAGGAAGCCAAGCTTAACTCATTTGTAAGTTTTTTGTTGTTTAGCCAATGTTCATGTTTCGGATGAGACAAGAGTCACATTGGATGATAAAAGTGAGAAGCTTGTTTTTGTTGGATATGAGTCAAATTTAAAAGGCTACATACTTTACAACCTAAATAGAAAGAAGTTTGTCATTAGCCGAGATGTAAAGTTTGATGAAGATAATTACTAGAATCGAGAGAATAAAGAGGAGGATTACAACCTCTTTCCTTTGGTTGATATTGAGACTGATCAAAATGGAGATGATGAGAATCCACTTTCACCTCTAAGAACTCCAACACATGCTCATGATGATCTTGACTCTCTAAGTTCATCTGAAAGAACTCCAAGGATGAGAGGTCTCTAGGATGTTTATGAAAGCACAAAAGAAGTCTATGATTCTATTTTTTATTGTCTTTTTGCAAGTATGAAGCCCATAAACTTTAAAGAAGTAGTGCAAGATAAGAAATGGATATTGGCTAAGGATGAAGAGATGAAAGCAATTCAGAAAAATTACACATGGAAACTTGCAACTCTTCCCTAAGGAAAGTAAACTATTGGAGTGAAATGGATTTATAAAATTAAAAATAATGTAGATGGAGAAGTGGAGAAATTCAAAGCTTAACTTGTTGCAAAAGGATACAGTCAACAATATGAAATTGACTATGATGAGGTTTTTGCACTAGTTGCTCGGTTGGAGACAATTCGGTTGATCATTGAATTGATAGCTCAAAAGAAATGGAGAATTTTCCAGATAGATGTAAAGTCATCATTTCTGAATGGCTATTTGAAGAGGATGTGTTCATAGAACAACCATTGGGTTATATTATTAGAGACCAAGAAGATAAAGTGTTGAAATTGAAGAAGGCTTTGTGCGGCCTAAAGCAAGCACCAAGGGCCTAGTACAGCTGGATCGACGATTACTTTCGAAAGAAAGAATTCATGAAATGTCCTCATAAATATGAACTTTATGTCAAATAGAAGAAGAATGGTGATATGTTGATTGTTTGTTTATATGTTGATGATTTAATATTTACAGGAAATAATTGAACAATGTTTGAAGAATTTAAAAAGGAGATAGCTAAAGAGTTTGAAATGACAGACATTAGCCTAATGTGTTACTATCTGGGACTAAAGTAAAGCAATCAGATGGAGGCATTTTTGTTTCTTAGAAAGCCTATGCAAATAAAGTTCTCAAGGAGTTCAACATGGAGAATTGTCAACCAGTTAATACACCTGCAGAGTATGGGGTTAAGTTATCGAGGTTTGATGATGGCAAGAAGGTGAATCCAACTTTGTATAGAAAGCTCGTTGGAAGCTTAAGGTACTTGACTTGTACAAGACTTGATATTCTTTATGGAGTGGATCTTATTAGTCATTTTATGGAGGCACAAACTACTTCACATATGAAGGATGCTAAGAGCATCTTGAGGTATGTCAGAGGTACATTGGATTATGGGTTGCTTTATACACCCTCTGAAAATTTTAACTTGATTGGATGCTATGATAGTGATTGGTGAGGAGATGTTGATGATCGTAAAAGTACTACATGCATTCTATTCTCTATAGGTGAGACTGCATTTACATGGTGCTCAAAGAAGAAACCTATAGTTACTCTTTCAACTGGTGGAGCAGAGTACGTGACTGCTACTACATGCGTTTGTTATGCTATTTGGTTGAGGAAGTTGTTGGATACGATTCAAATTCCACAAGGAGAAGCAACTGAAATTTTTATAAATAACAAGTCAACCATAGCACTAGGGAAGAATCCTATTTTTCATGATAGGAGCACAGAGACATGAAATATCATTTTGTTCGAGGGAGCATCAACAAAAATGAATTGAAGTATATGAAGTCCCAAGATCAAATTGTTGATATTTTCACAAGCCACTCAAGTATGATATTTTTCAGCAATTGAGACAGGAGCTCGAAGTTGTCAAGAATTCAAGTTTACTGGGGCATTAAGAAATAATTAAATTTGAATTTAATTAAAAGATAATTTTAACTTCATTAATTGATATTAAGTTATAAGTATTATTAAAGTTAGGGTTAAGTTTATTTAATATGTGAGTTAAGTATTTGAGTTACTAAGTTTAATATGTGAGTTAAGTTGTATTTATTTGAGAAATAAATAGATAGCTGAAGTTATTAAAACTTATCCTAAAAATAGGCATGTAAGAAAGTATTTTCCAACAAATGAAATGCAAGAGTTAAATATATTAGAAGGTTGTATTCGCTTCCTTTCTTTTGTGTCGTGTGTGAATAAGATTAGTGGTCACTATCACTTCCAACACTGTCTTCCTTTCTCTGCATTAAAGCTTAGAAATAAAGAATATACCTAAATAAAATAGGATATATACAGGTAATCAATAGGTAAATTTTATACCTAAATAAAGCATATACCTAAATAAAATAGGATATATGCAAGAAAGAAAGAACTATATGAAATTTGATTCTCATTCAACATAATACGCAAATAGGGGTGTAAATGAGTCAAGTCGTTCGTGAACGGGTTGATGTTAAGCTCATTTAGTAAATGAGCTAAACTTGAACCTTATTTTCAAACTCGTTTAATAAATGAGTCGAGCTTGAGTTATAGTAAGCTCAACTTAATTAAGATCGCAAACATCTCGATTATAAGCTCATGAATAAACTCGCTGACAGACTCGATAAGTAGGCTCATGAACAAACTTCTTTATATATATATATATAATTGTAAGTATATAATTTAACATCAGTAATATATTAATTTAATATTAATGACATTTATATCAATATTTATTAATAATTTATAAATATTATTATTAAAGAAAAAATTATCAATATTATTAACTTAAAGATTTTGATACTCTATTTGTCAATTTAATATGATCAATATATACTTCTAATAAATATCATATAATATTATTATTTTTAAAATATTTTTTTATTAGTTTAATTATAATTGATTAACGAATCAAACTCGAATTAAACTTGAGAACAATCCTAACTCAATTAAGCTCGAACTCGAAATGAGCCAATCTTGAATATAAATTTGAAACTCGACTAAAAGCTTGAACTCGAAATAAATTAAATGAGCCAAGACTGAATAAGAAAAAATTTGGCTCGACTTGACTCGTCTCATTTACACCCTTATATGTAAGTGTGCCTAGTACTTTGATGATTGTAACTCTAAAATGTTTTAAATTCATTTTTCCCTTTTCTCATTATTTTTTATTTATTATCTGATTTCTTTTAATTTAATTAATTTTTATCATTTTGATACCGCTCAGCCCACACGCATCATATTTCATTTTATTTCTTATAATTTCATTTTATTTATCTTACTATGTTTTTATTGTTGGGTTTGTATCTAGTTGATTAGGTACGTGCCATAACTGGAACCACTAGGGTTAGATGAAGGATTACTCTCTTCTTTTTTTTATTCATTTTAGATTTTTTATGATCTTTTATTTTTGTACTGTACTGTATTTCTTTATTAATGTCAATTCATGCTTATTTCGGTTAGCTTCAATATTTTGGATGCAGTAAACAATAAAAAAGTTATATATATATTTTTTATAAATTTTAATAAATTTATAGTATACATAAAGTAATTAACTTTAATATTAATATCATTAAATTATAATGAATTATCTCAAATTATATTTATTTTAATGATAAAAATCAATATTATTTATAATAATTTTATAAAAAAAAAATAATATTGAGAAATATATGAAAAGTCTTAGTGTCTCAATATTACTTGATTTTTTTGCATATTGTTATACGTTCTTTAAAAATACACATCAAATATCAAATAAAATTCAATTAATTATGTTTAAAATCAATTTCAATATAATAACAAAAGACTTTGTATTAATCATATTTTTAATCTTTTAATTTGGCCAACTAATTTTTAAACGATAAAGAGAGTGAAGAAAATAATTATTATTTTATTTATTAAAAATATTATAAAACTATAAAAAGTTAGATAGATAAATATAATTTTATTTAATGAAAATTTATTTTTATTATTTGTAATATCTTTTAAAAATAAAATTCTAAAATATAATGTTAGAGGCTCCTTATTTGGGAGGCCTTAAGTGGTTGCCTGCCGGGATTGTCTACCCTTTGAAGTCTCCTCTAATTTTGTTCAACACATCATAACTCATGCATATATGAAATTAATATTTTTATCAAATTTGCATTAATTTGAATAATAAAGGGTTTAGAAAACTATTTTTTTTTTCTAAAATTATTTTATGAATTAAAACACGATTCCTGAATCCAACTTTGTTTCAATGACCGGTGAAAATTATAGGTTAATTAACTCTAATTACATGGTTAATTAAAAAAGATTACAAACTATTTATTATGAGTTTTTTATTTTGATAATTAAGAGCATGAACTTTTAATTTTTTGCACAACTGTACATATGACCGAAATCTTTTTTTTTTTTCAATAACCAGAGTTGACATGAGAATACTTTTTATTTTTTTAAATATTTTATTTTAAATTTGACATGAGTTAGAAAAATTAATATAGGTTAATAAGTAAGTTTTTGTATCTAAAAAAATTTTTTAAGATGTCGAAAAATAAAAAAAAATCCCTCATCAATTGGGAACAATTGGGATTCTGACTATATCAAATTTTATGAAAAATTAAAAGTTCAAATATTAAATTGTCAAAATTAAAAATTTGTTCGAAAATTATAATTTTTACTATAATTGATGATTTTATTATTATAAAAAAATCAATTAAGTAGTGTTTGATAACTCAATTTCAAATCATTTAGCATTTAAAATTAAAATTTTCAGTGATCCATTTACTAACAATGAATTAAAAATTCAAATTAAATATTAAACTATTTAAAATAATAACTTAAAATTTATATTGAATGTAATAATCGATTTGATTTTTAAGTAATTTTATAATTTTAAAAAATATTACTTATTTTAATAAATTTTTAATTTTATCAAATATTTAAAATATTTTTATATTTTAAAACTAATAATATTTTAATTATTCAATTCAAAATTTATTAATTTTTATGTTAAAATATAAAAAATGACTATCTTATTTTAATTATTCCTTTCTATTAATTATTTTTTTTTAATTTTATAAATCAATAGTAATATATAAAGTCAACACTCTATTTTGATACTCCAAATCTCATAAGTCTAAAATACTCTTATTTTTAACTTTAAAAAAAAAACTATTTTTCTATCTTTCCATTCCAATAATAACTCATTGATTTGTATTTTCATTATTTATCTTTATCTCTATTTAAAAAAATTATTAATTTGAATTAATTTATTAATTAAAATAAATATAAAATTATTAAATAAATTATAAAAATTTTATATCATAATATTTCTACTAAATAAATGCACATAACATTAAACTAGTTTGGCTAATATAAACATAAATTTAATGTAATTTACCTTTATATTTATTTTAATAAAAAATTACTGTTAAAATAAAATTTTAATACACAATCCTCAGCTTCTTTCATAATTCTTTTCTAAATAAAAAACTTTCATAATTAAAGCTTAAAAGGAAAAATTAATAATATTAAAAAAAAAATGAGAAAAAGAAAAGAAGAGAAGGGCAGTTTAGTCATGAAATTAAAATTAAAAATAATAAAAAAAAGGTAGATTTGTCGTTATCCGTAATGTCGTGATCAGGGGCTTTTCTGACAAATAGCGCTAAAGGCTCCCCTCCGACGTTAACCTACTTTACCCTCAGTTCACCACCACCACTACCACCACCACCACCACCACGTCTGTATCTCTATCTATAAATTATAACTGTATAATATGTCAATAACACTCATTATCAGTAGTAGTATGTGAGTAGCCATTTTCTTAACTAACTCTTCTTTCTGATTTCTGGCCTGTGTGTCTCTAAAATGGCGGCTAATCACTGTCTCGAGGTTTGTTTTACTGAGATCTCTTTGTTATCACATTTCTTCGTTTCTCTTCTTTTCTTTTCCCCTTAATCTCTTCAAATTAGCTTTTATACTTCGCTTTTTCTAATTTTCTTATTTTTTTCCTTCTTTAACTTTCTTATTTTGAGCTCCGGAAACAAACTGATTCCATGCATTGTATTTTTTTAACACTGGATTTGGGATTTGCGAACTGTGCGATTGAAAATCGTTAGTCTACTTTTTTTTTGGTACTAAATTTGTTAGTTATTAGGTAGCAATTGAAGGGAATTCGGTTTTGAATCCAGGAAATTCCGGCAATTGTTGATGGAAAATGCGATCTACCTGTTGACGGTTCTTGTTTCCAGTTAGTCGATGAGGGTAATGAGCAGTGTACCCTAGGTAATCATACTTTGGATTAGTCATAATGCTAGTTCCAGTTCTCTTTAATTATGTCTGGTTTTCATGGTTAATGAAACTTCTTTTGACTATACTTTTTAGATGTTTTGCCTTTACTTTTAGAGGAGGCTTCGTTTCCAATGGAAGAAAAATGTGGTTTTCAGACTGCACATGTAAGCTCATTTTTACTGCTTTTGATTTATTACTATTTTAGGGATTTAAAAAATTGTTTATTTGAATGGAATTCGGTGTTTTATTTTACTGATAATTTGTTCTTATGTGAGCTAAACACAGGCTAAAGCTTGTGAATTCCCATCCTGTGATTTCTCTGCTCTTGTCCACGCTGATGCTTGAACTGTTCTTTTCCTTGTTTTATCTTCTTTTGATTCATGTTTAAGTCTTCATTTTTCCATCTGTGGTCAGCTCTGGATTTTTATTAACTGAAGTCTAGACTTCCTCATGAGCATTCAAATGGTAATTGATTTTGCTTTTCTGCTGCTCGAGGATCTATGTTGTGTTGTTGGCTTGTACGGTTCATCTTTGTCATGCTGGGATGCTGAGTTAGTCTGTTGACCATGATCATAAATAGCGGAGTTAATGTGATCTGTCAGAAATCTTTGATGCAATGTTGTTACTGCTCATTCCATCATTATCATGGGTACAAATCAACATAAACTGGTGGAGGAAACCCACCTCTGTGGTGCAATACCAATCGGTGGTCTTCGTCCTGGAAGATGATCAAGTAGTGCCACATTGCAAGAGCATGATCCAACATCCATCCTCGCATAATGGTTACTCACTGTAGTACATGAAAAAATAATCATGCATTCCTACCCCACATTAAAGTAAAACACAAATAATTTTCTTCATGTTTGCACATTTTTTATTCACATTTTTGCTCTTTGGATCTTGTTTAATTTATAGTATATTGCAACTCTGATTTGGGTGTAGAGTCCCATAAGTGTTTGTCCTGTTTAGTGATGGTAAATTTAGAGATTGCCTGGAAGTTTCCTACTCCTAGTTCAGTTAAAAAAATTCCCTTAATTCTCTCTCTCTAGAACAAGCACATGTGCGTAGGAAACTGCTTGGTGACCATCCTAACGTTGCCACCATTTGCTTTTCTGAAATAATTTCTTATGTTCTACATTTAAAATTTTCTTTAATAGGTGCATCATCTCCATTCGGAGCTTATTTTACCTTTTTTGAAATATATTTTGTATGGTAAACATGGAAATGCAGGCCTTTTGCCAAATTTATATCTTATCAGTTACTTAGATTACAGTTGATGGGTGACGCAATAACAAGGTTTAATATTGTAGGTTGAGATGTCTATATAAACTAAGCTATTACATCATGCCACTTTTGCTGTATTGTTTGATAGAATAGAACCTCATTTTATACAGCATACTTCACAGCTCCAATGATAAACCTAGCGCAGTGGTAACCATCAACAATAAAATAATCAACATGCTTTGATACAACGCTAGGATATCAATTCAAAATTTTAAATTAGTAAACGGAGATGCCTATATTACATAAATGAACGTAGCATGGGTTACTCCCTAATTATTGGCCCCTCATTTCGGTTGTTCTTGCATACATAATATCTTGGATCCTGATCCTCACATTTCAATTTACCAGTACTTTTCACTTTTTAATTTACCAGTGCTATTTTGTTATTTGCTCTCATTGATGATAGAAAACACATTTAGTTGTCCATGGAGATTTGTATGCTTAAACGTCCTTTTATTTTAATGTCCTTTTTGCAGGGCCAAGATGTATATAGTATTTCAATGTTGCCTGAGGAAGACAATACCAATCAAACTTGTTCATCGCAGCTGGCACTTTTGAGCTTTGTAGAACTTCCTGTTACTCCAAAGAAACATATATGCTTAGATCCTCAGCTTAATTGTCAAAACTTCATTGGTTTACAAATGGAAAGTGCAGATTCTTATTCACCATGTATTGTGGATATAAATATTGAGATGGAAGGCTTTGGAAAACCTAAATCCAATGATGACACGGTTGGAAGTATAAAAGGTGAAGGCTTGCTAACTGTAAGTCCCCCTTACTGTATAAATTACAGCCTTGAAAAATATATATGCTTGAGGGAAACACTAAGCCGCAAAAGACAAAAATTTATGGTCTGAAATATTTTGTTTTGTAATAGTTCTCTGTGATTCACCTTGATGTTGCAACCTTTATCTTTTCCTCTGTATTAGTCCTAGTAGTTCCTAATGGGTTGCATCATCTGTAGGGTGTACTGCAAAGACAAGCTAGCATTAAAACTTGTGGAAGATTCATGCAACTATTGACAGATAAGGGCTCAACATTACTTAAGTTGATGTCGAAAGGTATGAATGCATATTTGATTCCCATGTTAAGGTTTGTTAAGCTGGATATTTTGTAATAATTTGGCGGAGGAACTTTTAGTGTATTCTTGCTACCCAATTAGTATGTTCTAGGAGAGAAACTTCATTTAGTGAATACTTGCTGCACAATTAGTATGTTTCGGCAGAGAAACTTATTTTATTCACTACTTGCTACCAATTAGTATGTCAGTTATGCTAAATCCCCATCATAATTTGCTACCAATATATTTTTTCAAGGGAGGCATGTTTTAGGTTTTGTGGTGTTTCTCACAATTTCTCCTTCTGGTAATAAATGATAATCTGTACCAAAGACATCAAATGAGATTAAAATTAATATTATGTGGATAGATCATATTCACAACTACTAAAAGTAAAGCTTTTTGCTGATTTTATGTAACAGACAAGTCATTCAATGAGAGGGTTCATGATTTACCAACTAACAGATGGAGAAAATATAAACGTGCAGCATCCTTTGATTCAAGAAAAATTGTTCTACTCTTCTCAATCTTGTAAGTTCTTTCCCGCAAGCAGATTAGCAACAGCTAAATGCCTTATTTTTGTTCTGTCTGAAGTCTTGCATTGTTGTTAATGTGCTGGCTTGAGTTAAACGCTACACTAATTGGTTGCCATTTAGCGTCTGATATTGGTTGGATGTGCCTGTTCTGCAATTATATCATGTGGTTGCTGTCATTTAAGACAGGTTTTCGTTGAAAATATTTTTATGAAATTGGGAGGTTTTTAGAGGATTCGAACATTTAATGAGTCTTGTAGACTGTGATATCACTTCTCAAATGAGTGTTAGGAATCTAGATGATAGAGAAGATTGTGAGGATTGGTTGCAATAACCTTGATAACCTACTACTGACTTTGAGATTAGACTTGATTGAATTAATTCATTTTCACTCTTTTTTTGCCTGGTTTTGTTTTCATTTATTTTAAATAACAACAGGAGTCTTATTTCTTTAAAAACTAAATTAACCATCTCTACCTTTGTTCTTTTGCAGGTCAAGCTTGGGGACTCTTATATTAATATACCTGACGCTAAGAGTTAGGCAGACAGCTGATGGTTTTGTTAATAACTAACGTTGACTTCCACGCCTTTTTTGATAAATGTTAAAAAAATTTTCTTTAGTTCTTCTTGATGTTAGAAATTCCTCAGTTTCCTGCAATTTGTTACATTAATTTTCCCTCGCTGTACATAACTGGCATCTAGTTCCCATTTTTAGTTGATGCTCCGGAGTCTGTAACAATTCAAATTGCATTTGTTGTTTTCTTGTCACAATTGCTCAAGTGAATGTCAGTGCAAGAAATCTTCATGCAGCTTATACATTTTCAGTTTAGAATATGATGTGATGGAGTTAGGGCTGTTCAAATTAATAATCAAACTAATCCAACTCAACCCAATCCATAACTTAATGTCATTTAAATGAGTTATTGGCTTGTATATGAACCAACCTAAAATATGCTAAAACTATTTGGATTATCCAAACCAAGTCCAAGATCTCACTTAGTTTTTAAAAAAATATCATTACTCTCCTCTTTCTCGTCTCTTTTGCTACTCTATCCTCATCAATCGTAGCTCCTCCTTGAATCCCCTCCATCTCTGTTATTATAGCCTAAGATGGTAGACTACAACTCTGCCCTCCCTGATAGTTCATCAAAGCTCCTCTTGCTAGTTGCCATTCTCTAAGGGAGTGTTTAGTTAAAATGCTTGGAATAGAATGAAGTTCATTCCATTCCAATGTTTGTTTGAACTCCTTTGGTATGAAATTAGATATCTAGGGAAATCAAACTCCCCTCTAATCCTATAAAATTCTACTCCTAACATACATCTCAAGATTCTCAATCTATACCTTAATATTATGAATTTTCATTTCATTCCATTCCAATTTGTTGATCCAAATGCCCCTAATATCATTTATACAAAATGATTGTCACCAAACAGGGACCTTTTTATGGTTTCTAATTTCTCTATTACCAAGGTTAGATACCTCATTTTATTTGATCGTTTTTTAGTTTACTAGAAGGCTTGATAGTAACTCTTTAATTTTAGGGTAAATGTTCAATTTGCCACCTAAATTTTTTTAAAATGTTCAATCAAGCACAAAATCAACTTTTGATCCTGTTAACCCTCCTAACTTACAATTTTTTATTAAATTACTCAAAAAAGCTGAATTTAGTAAAAAATTTAACTTGAATTATAATTAAAAATTAATTAAATTTAACATAATTGGAGTGGTTTGATATAAAATTATAAGTTTGGAAACTTAATTAGATCAAAAATTAATTTTATTTTTAATTGAACATTTATGAAAAATTTAGGAGATAAATTGAACTTTTATTCTTAATTTTACTAAGTACTCGTGTCGGCACGACACGACATAAGAACATGTTTGGAATCCTTCCTAGATCTTCATTCTAAAAGTGGATTCAGTAGTTATTGAAGTTAGAAGAAGAAACAATCTAACAAAAGGATAAAGATCCAAATAAATCCCTCAAACTTTTGAGATTTTTCCAATTAAGTCCTTATG
>CAOJBK011387087.1:0-15723 GCA_948294925.1 Codiaeum variegatum | reverse complement strand
GATCCATCCAGCTGGGCTCATCACTTACTTCCATAACCTCCTCTCTTTTCATGATGCTAGGAGTTGATATTGATCCGATAAAGACTTTGTTTGGACAACTCGAGGGATGAGCAGTTGCGAGCTTACTCAAGCTATTTGCCCAGCAGTTTTTGAGCCTTGGGACTTTTCTGCATTCCACCCTGATCCCTTTATCGTTCATCTTATCTATTTGGTCTCTCACAATAACCAAGTATTTCACCATTTCTTCCGTCTTGGCCTTGAATATTCCTTCTACATATCCAAGGACCAACTGTGAATCATTGTATATGATCAGGTTCTCTACACACAAAAAGTCAGCTAGTCTAAGCCCTTGTACAAGTGCTTCATATTCAGCTACATTATTTGTGGTGGGGAAGTCTAGCTTCAAGGTGTACTCTAGAAGGACCCCTACTCCATTCTTCATAACTATACTGACTCCACCATCCTTCTGAGAGCTTACACTGTCTATATAAAAATCCCAACTAGTTGGCCAACCTGCTTCGATTTTGTTTTCCTCGGGCTCTTCTTCAGGAAATGAACATTCAGATATAAAGTCTGCCAATGCCTAGTCCTTGATTGCTGATCTAGGCTTATATAAGAGGGCGTATTGTCCAAGTTCTATGGACCAGCACAACATTCTCCCCGAGGTTTCTAGTCTGTGGAGTATCTTTTGGAGGGGCTTATCCGTCACGACTACTCCTTGGTGTGCCTGAAGGTATACTCTAAATTTTCTGCAAGATAATAAAAGAGCCTAAGCTAATTTTTCCATAGGAGAATAATTCATATTTTCCCCTTGAAGGACCTTGCTGAAATAGTATATTGGCTTTTGAATCCCCCTTCTTCCCTTACTAACACGGCTCCCACTGCATATGGAGAGGCAGACAAATAGATCAATAACTCTTCCCCTGGTAAGGGCCTACTTAGTACTTGCTCAGATCCCAAATAATCTTTAAGCTCTTTGAAAGCCTTTTGAAAATCTTCAGACCAGTTAAAGGATGCATTCTTCCTTAGCTTTTTGAAAAATGGCAAGTACCTCTCTGCTGCTTTTGACATAAACCTGTCGATGGCTACTAACCTTCCTGTCAACTTTTACACATTTTTTATGTTCCTCAGTGCTGGAATGTCTAAGATGGCTTTCACCTTATCTGGGATGGGATTTATCTCCCTTTCACTAACTTGGTAGCCGAGGAACTTTCTCCCTTGGATGAAGAAGGCACACTTCTCTGGATTCAACTTCATTCCATACTGATTCATGATTCCAAAGACTTCCTTCAGGTCTTCGACATGTTCTTTAAAACTTCTTCTTTTAACGATCATGCCATCCATATAGGCTTCTAAGTTTCGGCCTAGCTATTCTTTAAACATCTTATTCACCATCTATTGATACGTGGCCCTTGCATTCTTCAGACCAAAAGGCATGGATGTGTAACAATAAGTTCCCTTTTCTGTGATGAATGTTGTCTTCTCTTCATCTTCTGGATCTATCATGATCTGATGATATCCCTGCTTGGCATCAAGAGACGTGAGGAATTTGTAGCCAGCTGTGGAGTTGACTAGCTTATCAATCATTGGCAGTGGATATGAATATTTGGGGCAAGCCTTGTTTAGATCTGTGAAGTCAATACATATTCTGTAACTGCCATTGGATTTCTTCACCAGTACTACATTTCCCAGCCACTCGGGGAACTACACCTCCTTGATAAATCCCACTTCCATCAGCTTATTCACCTCATCGTCTATAACTGCTTACCTTTCAGCACCAAAACATCTCTTCTTCTACTTGATGGGCCTGAAGTTTGGGTCCACATTGAGCCGATGGACCGCTAGCTTTGGGCTGATCCCAAGCATTTCAGAGGAGTCCCAGGTAAAAGTTCCTTTGTGGTTGATCAGGAATGTCTTTGCCTCCTCCTTTTCTTCCATCTTATGATTTATTTTCAGACTCCTTCCTATCTCATTAACTAGGAATGTCTCCAATTCCTCTATTAGTTGAGTCTTTGGGTCTTCGACTATCCCATCCTCCTGGACCATGCACACTTCGGTCTGTGTGTGCGTTGACATTTTTCTTTTCTGAGCATTGTCCGTCATAGCCTCTAGAGTTACAGTGCTATACACATAAATTTTGTCCCGTTAGCTAAGGGGATTCTCAGTCTTCCTCTCCGAACATTTGTATCTGCATCTAAATCACTGAAAAGAGGTCTTCCTATTAGCATGTTGTATGACATAGGAATTTTTACTACCAAGAAGAGGGCCATGAATGTCACACTATTTGGAGTCGTTCCTATGGTGAAAGGCAACTGAATGTATCTTGCTGCAGGTATTTCTAACTTAGCCAAAGTTCGAATAGGACTCTCCAATTCTTTCAACTCATACCCTTTGATATCCATCTTCTGATATGCTTCAAAGGACAAAAGGTTGGTATAACTCCCGTTATCTACCAAGGTTCTGTCGACGTTATAGTTTGCTATGATAACTTTGATGACAATAGATGCTTCCTTTCTTCACCCTTGCTCACCATCGGCATGCTGTCTCTAACCATTGAAGAACATAAACTCTGAAGTTTTCCCACTTTGAGCCACTGCTCTATCTTTCTTTACTACTTCCTGAGGACCTCCTGTCAGGCATGCAATTTCTCCCACCATGCCATCATTCCTCATTTGCGATTCTATATTCTGATTGTCTCTAATGAACCTCCTCAAATATCCTTGTTTGATGAGCTTTTCAATTTCTTCCATCAAATGTCTACAGGAGTCTGTGGTATAACCATGGGTGTTGTGAAATTTATAGAACTTGGTTTTATCTCTCTTATCAGGATCTTTCCTAATGGGTCTGGGCTTCTACTAGATGTTTTGATCTTGGAATGTAGCAAACACCATTTCATGTCTAGCATTCAATGGGGTCAGCTTGGTCATATCAAAGGTTCTCTTCATTGGATCTCTCCCCTTTTCACTCTGTGAACCCATTGTTTTAGATCCGATTGCTCCTTTATCATTGGCCTTCTTACTCCTTGGGGTTGTACTCTCCTGTTCCGCCTTTCGTTTATGGGGAAACTGGCTCACCCGGAAAGCATCGTCCTGCCTGATATATTTCTGAACGATCACCATTTCTTCTTTCAGGCTTTTAGGAAGTTCTCTGGATAGTTTTTTGAAGAAGTATGCATGTGTGGGGCATTTTTGTAACTTCTCTACTACCCTGGCTTGGTTCAAGTTGGTGACTTTCAGGGCTTCTGTGTTAAACCTATCTAGGAAATCTCTGAGAGATTCCTCCTTTCCCTATTTTATGAGCTCCAAGGCTTGTGTCTGCATTTCCATCAGGATACTAGCTGCAAATATCTTCATAAAACTTTCTACTAACTGCCTGAAGCTTTCTATGCTTCCCTCTTTAAGACCATCATACCATTTGGTAGCTGCTCCATCCAACAAACCCCTAAAAGCTCTACAAAGTGCTTCATCATTGCATGTTTGGAGTTCTATCTCATGTTTGTAATTCAATATGTGTGCTCATGGATCTTCAGTTCCAATATACTTTATTATGTTTGGAGCTTTAAAT
The DNA here is from genome assembly GCA_948294925.1 of Codiaeum variegatum. NCBI lineage: Eukaryota > Viridiplantae > Streptophyta > Magnoliopsida > Malpighiales > Euphorbiaceae > Codiaeum > Codiaeum variegatum. The sequence goes on along the minus strand of CAOJBK011387087.1, from coordinate 12,159 downwards.
TTGCTTAGCATCCGGTAATTGGCCACCTTCTCTACAAATGGGAATTTTAGCTTTAACTTGAGGTCTCGGTCTCCCGTCTTTCTTCCTCCTCCTAATTCTTCCACACATTTCTTTACCATTTCCGTTACATTTTTTGGTTGCCTGCTAGTGGCTTTGTGTCCCCTTCTTTAGGATGGCAAAGCTCGAAGGGCACCTTCTGGCAACCTTCCATAGCGGACCTCCTTGCTCCGTTCTCTTCGTACTACCTCTTAATTGGTTCTGGACTCCACTGAGTCCGTGGAGCTTTCTCTATTCTGACCATTTTTCCTTCCCCTTTCATCTCCTTACCCTTTTTCTATTGCACCCACTGGATTACTTCTCATAGCTGCCCCTTCTGTCCAGGGTCGACTCATTTTTGCTCTCGGCTCCTCTTTTCTCCGACCCTCAAGTATTTGGAAGAGTCGGGTATGGGTTGGATCAATAGCTAGGATCTCATTTGTCTGTATTCTAGGAAGGTTCTAATTCTGTAAGAGTCACAGGAGTGGGGCTAACGCACCCATCATAACATTTTGAATCTCCGTAGATAAGTCCAAGGCAGCACTAGTTGAGGCTTGATGGGGTGTAGTCAAAATAGGACTTGCTTATGTGTTTCTAAAGAGATCTTTCGTGCATTGAAAGGGACCCTAGGATCAAGAGTGGTATTAGTATGGGCAGGTAGTGGAGTTTCTTGGTTATTATTTCTCGTGTGTTTATTATGTGAATGGTTAACATTGGGATTCCTTCCACTTTGAGGGTCATCCATCACTTATAATTCATAATGAATTAGGCTATTTGAGATCAGGAAAAGTATTCAATGAAAGAATGATAGTCCCCACAGATGGTGCCAATTGATAAGTTCTTGACTTAACAACTTCTGATCTCTGGGCATGAATCCAATGGAATGTAGATACCTGCACAAAGAATAATCATGAGCTAAGAGGGCCAGGCATGTGCCTGGCAATGATCCTCCGATGCTCAAGTCAGTAATAGATTTGTATGCTTTGGATTCATTGTGAATCCTTTAGAAAGTATCTTTGGGTAGTTTAAGGTTTTGTGAACGTACCTTGAAGAGTGTGACATCATGTACTATATATAATAATTCTTGGGGCCATGTGGCACATTGTGAGTGGTCCACGTGACAGTGTCTATGATGAACATGGCTTGATGCTTATCAATAGAAGGGACATGTGTTACTAATAGATCTATGACACGTGTCTAAGACAGAGGGTCGACGACCCCCTTCGAGGGTGGTCCTTCGAAGCCCTGCCTATCTCTTCGGCAAGTGACTGAAGCCTTCTATACCTAGAGAAGGGTAATAAAAGTGTTATGGACTTGGGATTTTACATTCTAATACAGGCCTTTAGATACCTTTGGGGCCCAGAACTTTCTAGGCCCATTTTGGGTAGACCCATTTCAGGTCTGAACCCAATCAACAACACTGAGTCTTTAAGACAATTTTGATTTTTCTGCAATGGGCTTAAACTCTTAGTCTGGCAATCACAAGAGATATGTTAGAGGCCTAGGCTAGTTGCCTAGCAATGGTCTTTCGACGATTAAGTTAGTTATATGTTTTGAGAGAATCTCTCAAGTTGGTGCTTGAGAGTCACTATCGATAAGAGAAAGAAACAAGAAGAAGAAGTTGGTTGGAGCTGCTGCCAATGGAGTTAGTTTTGAGATATTCATAATGTTCCAAGTTCCACACTTAGCTTTCTGTGTCGAGCTGATTGTCTCCATTTTTTCAATAGTTTCTTTCTTCCTTGTCTTTTTCTTCGATTATGAGGCCACCTCCTTTGCACTCCTTCTAGCCAACTAACTATTTTTATAACCCTTATCTTGGTTGATGTACTTTCGGGCCAACACCATAGCCAATTCCATTGCGGAGCCTTTCCACTGAGAGTCTTGAAGTATCCATCATGGATAGTGTCGTTCTATAAGGCTTCCACTGCTCTGGACTAGTTTAGCTGGGTTACCTTCAAAGCCTCTCTATTGAATCTGGCTAGGTAATCCCTCAATGATTATCCTTCAAACTGTTTGACTTGCTCCAAGGCCTAGGTAGTCATTTCTAAGGGTATACTCGACAAAAAATGTCTCAAAAAACTTCCTACCAGCTGCTCAAAATTAGCCGCATTCCCAGGCCGCAATCCATCATATCATTTTGTAGCTACCCCCTTTAGTGATCCTCTAAAAGCTCGACACTTGATGGAATCACTTGTATAGTGTAGCTCTATCGCATGTTTTTAGTCCATTAGGTGGGTTATGGGGTCGGTGGAGCCATTATATTTCTTGATGTTTGGAGCTTTAAATTTATTTGGCATGTGGTACTTAGCAATTTTTGGAATGAAAGAGGACTTCAAGGCTAATACCAAGTTTTGGTCTCCTGGGGTCCTACCCTTCTCATGGTATATTTCCTCAGCCATTATCTTCCTTACTTCATCATCGACTCTTGGGCCTATTCTAGCTCACAACCTCTTGACCATCTACTCTGTCTCTCCTTCTATGTGATCTCTATAGGGACTCCCTCACGTTACTCTCCTTTCGCTCATGGTGAGAATACATAACCACTGATTTGATTCTTCTAGAAGGTCCCCTAGTGCTACTTTCTATGGATCTGCTCCTCCTCCTATCCCTTCCTCTCACACCTGATCCATCCCTCTTTCTTCTAACCTCTTCCATTATTTCCCCACTCAACCCTCTCCCTCTATTATTTCTAGTTTCTTCTCCCTCTCTTCCCTTATGGATCCTTTCCACCCTGTCTCCCCTAGCATTTTCCCCCATCATGTCTCCAATGACAGATCTCAACCTATTCCCTCCTCCAGACTCTCCCTTCCTTACCTCATCTCCTCCTTGTCCCTCTCCTTTGTCATTCAAGTTCAAGTATTTGTTCACTCTCTTACCATTGGCACCTCCAGGTTTAGGGGATTAAGGTTTTATGGTGGGACATTTTCTAAGGCTTTGGCTGCCTGGAGTAAAGTGGTGAAAAGCTAGACTGCTTGGGGTAGTGCAGCTTGCAGGTTAACTGGGGTAGTTGGGTTGAAGGCCTATGCACCAGCATGTGTTTGCACAAGGGGTGGTATCTGGGTGAGGAAGCTTTGCAAAATTTGTGTTGGAGTTAAGTTATCTGGTGTGGGGATTGTAGCAATTGGTTTGGTGGATTTAGGGATGTGCTGGAAATATTTCTAGGAAGTATTTGGGTGTTATCAACAGGATTTTTTTCTATGTTATCTCCCATTTCTCAAATAGGAGTTTGTGGCTTCCAATTTTTCAGAAAAGAAAGGCTTTTTGAACAGAAAAAATTGCGTTAAAAGCTCAGGTGAACAGAAAAATGAGTCCCCACAGACAGTGCCAATTGATGGGTCTGAACTCAATCAACACAACTGAATCTTTAAGGCTGTTTTGGTTTTTCTACAATGCGCTTAAACTCTTAGTCCTACAATCATAAGAGATACGTTAAAGGGCCGGGTTGGTTGACTGATAATGGCCCTCCAACGATCAAGTCAGTTATATGTTTTGAGAGAATCCCTCAAGCTTGGCATTTGAGAGTCACTATCGACAAGAGAAACAAAGAAGAAGAAATTGGTTGAACATACCTAAAATCTGAGCATGAAGAGCCTTATATAGGAATCCCTTGTACAGATAAGCTAGTGATCGGAAGGTTATTAACTTTCCTTGGAGTGTAAGGTTACTTTTAGATCAAAAGGTAGCGAGCCATGGACGAGGTGGTGGGTGATGATTGATTCACCCCCTTGAATATCCTTTATTGTCTATATCTGCCAAGACCTTGAGATGGCTACGTTCAGAGGCGGCAACCTTCTGACAAATGCAGGTTGTGCCTGGGTACATGCTATTGTACTGTTGTACTAACCTAGTCAGAGTGGCATGTCTTTATGCTTCAGGTTAGGCCTCCCGTTAAGTCGGAACACTTATCATCCGCATTGTCGACCATTCAGACTAAGCCTGAAATCGATTGTTGCTGGGCTTCTAATTCATCCGGATTTACCTGGTCCAATTCTCGAGGGTCCTTATCCATGTTGTGGGTTTCCCACTAGATCCGAGCCCAACTCTTTCAGATGACCCGTTTAACCGGACTCTATCACTTTTCATTATATAATTTGATCTTTTCAAATCTCTCAACACATTAATCAATTAAATATTGAGCTAATTATTAAAATAGATGCTTTTCTACTTCTAGTTGTATTTTGTTATGAAAAAAAATGCAATTTTTATGAAAATTAATTTATCAATTTTATTTTTTCGCAAGTTAAATTATTTTTTGACAAATTTTTTTTTACGCGTAAAAAAAATTTAAGTAATGGAAAATATTTTAATGAAAAATATTATAATGATATAAATTTTATTAAAAATAATCTAATTTGTAAAAAAATATGTTAAAAATTAGTTTTTTTTTATAAAATTAGTTTCTTCAAGAACATGCTTTGCACGTTACGAAAGAAAATATTCTATTGTATATGTAATATATAATTATTTAGTATTTTTTTATGCTCAATTATTTATCATCTTATAATTTTGAATTTAAAATTAGGTTATATTCCTATAAAAAAAACTTAAGTTATATTATATTATAGTGTAATATATATTTAATAGAATTTAAATTTTTATTTTTATTTTTTCTATTTATATATTTTTATTCCTATCTATACATATCTAAATTAAAAGTTTATTAATTTTATTATATATATATATATATATATATATATATATTCAATTTTTAATTTTCAATTATTAAAACTACTTCACATACAAATTATATAAAAAAATTAATTTAATTATAATATTTTGTTGTATAATAAAAATTTAGTCAATGTTTTTTTTTTAATTTCTCAATGTCGATTTTTTTATCAATCTTCATATTCTATTGAAACTCTTATATTATTCTAAATATTTTTAAATTTAATTAAAAATTTAATATAAACAAAATTCCTAAACACACTTGTTTTATAGGTTTATAATATCTTTGTATTTTTTTCCTATAAATATTTATTAAAAAAAGAATAATTATAATAAATTTAATATAAAAAAAGAAGAGAAAAACGTACTTGTTCCATTGGTCTATGGTGACTTTCCATATTAAAACTGAAAATTTTTTATTTCTGAAAAATTATTAAAAATATAATAAATTATAAAACCTAAAATATATATTATAATTATAGTTATAGTAAAAAATAATGACAATAATTTTAATATCGATCAAAATTAATCTATTTAATGTTGTTTTAATTTTTTTTTCAATTATTTCTATATAACCAAAACGTAAAAAGCAATATTATCAATTATCTGATTATCAAAATTTAAATTATTTACCATGAATAAAAAAATAACAAATAATTCAAATTAAACAAAACGAAGCATATTCTATCTATATTTATAGAGTGCATATTTAATAATCCTTATAAGAGAAAGTAACATAAATTAATTATTAATTAGAATTATATTATGATTAAACTTTCTATTCTAAATATAATATTTCTAATTTTAATCATGAAGCTCATCAATGAGTTCAAATTCGGTTCATAATAATTTCAAAATTTTCAAACTATTTTGTTTCCTAGCAATGCTCTCTACTTATAATAATTTTCATATTGACTAAGATTAATTTTTATGTAACCTATGCGTATGAAAAAATTTCTAATTATAGTACTAATATAATATATTATGAATAGCACATGTATAATCCTATTCCTAAAATATTTCCCCAGAAACTTGACAAAAAATTAGATTTTGTAGGAATTAATCATTATACCAATCTTTATGCAAAGGATTGCTTGGTTTTCCCATGTGCTCATACTGATAATTTACTTGAAAATTCGTTTGCTTATGCGACGGCAGAGAAAGACTGGGTTATAGGGCTTTTATAGGAGAACCAATAATAAATATTATCATAATAATATATGTAAAGAAAAAGAAATCCAGATCTCTTTTACTCTTAATTCATAACAACTTCTAACTCATAGTTATTCAAGTAATTTATTTATTGCTAATGAAATTGTATTTTTATACCTATGTATAGATTTTTTTAATCATCCCATTTATGTATAGTTGTTATCAGTTAAAGTTACATTAATCCTAATAAATTCCTCATGTATGTATGCACATCAAATAATAATCCTTAAAAAAATACGCATCGAATAAGAAAGATATAGCAAGACGTTAGTTTTATATGAGTGTTGAATCTCTTATACATAAGGACTTAAATTTTCATTTAAGAATTTATAAATCTGAAATTTTTTTAAAAAAATTGTTGTATATAAAAACTTGTCCATAAAAACTCATAAGGAAAGGAATTGTTGTATAAGTTGAATTGTTAAACTTATGAAACTCACCATCCTTGTTAGAAATTGAATTCTCAAGTACTTTTTACTCCAACGAAACAAAAAAAAATTCCCCTTAATTAATGTAATAGCAACCACCTAAAATATATATAATTAGTAAATTTTAATTATAGATATAATATAATATATTAAATATATAATACAATATTACTTTTTTTTTCTTTCTTTTTTCTATTAAAAATAGCTAAATTTTAGGATTTTTTTAAAATAAAACTTATTTATCTATTAATTAATTTATTATTGTTTTAAATTACCAAAATAATTTCACATTAAGAAGGATAAGGAGATCAATAACTTATTTTTGTCGATCGCCTAGTAGCCACAAAAATTTATTAATTAATGATTTAAAAATATAATTAATTATGAAATATAACTTGGTTAGGGAAAAAAAGCTACAAATAATGGCTTTTGTTTTCTCATGCAAAAATTTTAACAATCTTATAATTTTATAATATTATCTTCAGTTATATTTCTTAAATATTTTTGTTGCTTTGTTATTATTATTATTTTTATATCTCTAATTTTTAAATTATAGATATTGTGATAATTAAAATTTATTTAGTTCATAATATTTGAAACGGAGCAAAACTAATTCAAATAAAAAATATATATATATTTAAAACATGCAATATTTGAGTACATTCAATTCTTAATCCAATTTAAAATAATGACATTGTCAAATTAAGCTTTAGAATTTACTACAATTTAGAAAATTTTGGATTTCATTTTTTACAATTAATTAATTAATTTTTTTATTCAATTTATTGTTTAATTAAGAACTGTTAGAAATTCTACAACCACTAAATGTCCTAATCACATAATAAATATTTCAAACAATATTATATAATTTTTTTTCTAAAATTTAAATTAAATATTTAATTACTAATAAATAGATTACTTTATTAATCTCAAATATACACAACTTATAAAAATAACAATAGGAGTATTAACGTATTTTTGTCTGTCCTCATCCTTAACTACTTTTATATATAATATAGATAATCATATTTATGATTATGAAATTAATATTTATTTCTCTAAAATTATTATTTTACATAAAATATATATTTTTATATAACTATTTTTTTTACATTTAAAAAGAATTTAAAAAATAATTTGAATTACTAAAAAAATATAAATGAGATTTGATCTTTTCACAAAAATGGACACTTTTTCATAGTAAAGTAAAATTATTTTATTTTAAAATAAAATAATTTAAGAAAATCTCTATTAAAATATAGACATTATCTCTAAATTTAAAGATTTACTACAATATTAATAGTAAATTACATTAAAATTGTAGTTAAACAATGTAAAATTGTAAAAATTAAATTTAAATTAAAAAAAAAAGCTGACAGCTATTTTTTAAGAAATTGTAAATTAAAAGGAAAATGGAAAAAGAAAAAGAAAGCAACCGTTGGTACTTTTAAAGAAAATCCGGGAAAAAAAAAGATTATTAAGAAAAAGAAAAAGAGAAAAAAAATGAAAGCAATTTGCGGTAGAAAAGAAAGGAAAGGTATCTTAAACTATACTGTAAACGAATTTATAAAAAAAAAATTAAAATTATAATATAAAAATAAATTAATGTGTTTATTTTGAATAGTATTTTTATAAAATTATTTTTTTAATAATTTTTTATTTATATATTTTAAAAATAATTAAAATTTATCATTAATAAAGGGAATGACTACTTATTTTAGAATGGACGAAAAATGCACTACCCTTCTACCCTAATATTAATAGCAATTTAGCTTAAAAAAATTATTAATAGCAATTTAACGTGTAAACACGTTCAGCTTATAACAATTCAGACATAGCAATTTAACGTGTAAGCACGTTCAGCTTATAACAATTCAGACATTATTGCCCAACCATTTTTTCTTTTCTTTTTTTTTTTTTTTAATTTTTAGTTTTATAGAAACATTATTGGTCAACTTAAGAATTAATTTAGATAGATCACATAAGTGGTGTACGTGTTCTGTATTATGGTCCAAGGAATAGCAAACGCGTAAGACTTTGTGAAATGATTTAATGTATGATCTTTTTTCTTTTTTTACTCAGAAATATGAGAAATCCATTAAACAGAAATAGGAGTAAGCCCAAATAAACTTAAGTAAAGACAATAATAAAAAAAAAGACTGACAAAGTTCAGAAATTACATTAAGCTTAAAGCTCATTAAAATGGCTCACTGGCATATTAACCAAACTTACCACTTTAAGAAATTTTAATTATATAGATCCTAATTACTGATTTAATTTTTTGAATCAGTATTTATTGATCTAATAATTAAAATTATTGACCAAATATTGATGCAATTGGGGAGAAAAAATTAAATTAATTAATTATTGATCAATTACCGATCCAAAAAATAGATCAGTAAATTACTGATTCATTTTTTATGTCGATAATTGATCACAAAATTAGAGAAAAATTAATTTTCGAAATCCTGACAGATTATATTGACTCATTACTGACCAATTAATTGTGTGGAGTATTTATTAACAGGCTCCATCCTCTAATTAACTGACCCAATACCCTAACATCTCTCTTTGATTAACAAGCACCATTCTCACCGGCGTGGTAGTGGCCGATCACTTGGAAGACTAAGGGATTGGGTAAAAGAATTTCGGTAGCAACTTATACAAGTGGCACGTGCACAAATGAAGCCAAATCCCTACCTGTAACAATGGCAAAAAAAATCAACAAAGGCCACAACTTGGCCATAACCATTCTCCAACAACTTGAAAACCAAACTCCCTTTCAAAGTTGTGTTGCTTTCCCTTGAGAACCACCAGGATCGGTTCTCATTATCACCCATATACTTCACATGCAACCGATTAATCACCATGCCTGGATGTATAAGGGCTTGAATCCAAAAGGGATCATGTGCTCAAACTACAAGATTATAGAGACTCTGAAAAAGCGGTTTACTACACTGAGCGATGCTGCCGCATAGGGTGGCTGCACTGACAAGAGCATTCATTGGTCTCATTTCATTGGGCTTATTTTTCAAACTGAAACAATTAGATTTACATAGATTAAAGAAAAGAGAAAGAAAACAAGAGGAAGAATAAGGGACTCCCATCGACGGCGGTTTCCCCTGATCTAAACCCTATGACTGGAGGCAAAGAGAGAGAGAGATACGCTTCGGAGAGGCTTTGAGAGAACGCACTGATTTGTAGATATTTAATGTATTGATCTAAGAGCAAGTCCAACAACCTCCTAAATCTTACTCCCTATTATATCATAAATAAATAATTCTTAATTTTAATTTACTTCAAAATTAATATTTATTCTAACAGTAATTCTTTGTTTCTCTCTTTATTAACTTAAGAATGAGAAATAAATAATTTAAGAGTCATTTTCTCTCTCCTCAAATTTAAGAAGAGAGAATATAACTCTTAAAAAATTTTAAAGAGTAAAAGTTAAGAGGTTGTTGGAGATCAAACTCTTAAAATATATTCCCTAAAATAAAAAAAATAAAAAAAGAGCCTAATTTAAGAGTCTGTTGGACTTGACCTAACGGGTAATTTTTTTTAACGGTGCTTATTGCTTTTAAAACATAGGACAAAACTTTTGTCTATACATAACAGCTATTCTATACATCACAACTACTGTCTAAGTATATTATGTGTACACAATATATGTTAGGAAAAATAAATTATAAATAATTTATATATTGAAGACACATTTTGAATAGAATTTACTTCGCAAAAGTAAAAAGTAATGAAAGACTCGGATTCTATGTCGTGAACACTTTGGAATGCTCAAAATGTTAATATAGTAAATAGAAATTATCTCACAAAATGCACGATTAAGATTAGAAAATTAAAAGAAATGAAAATTTATCTCACATTGAAAAAATTAGCAAATGACATTGGGTTTATACAGATATAAGCTCATGTTTGACGGCAATTTACTTTGGGTAGATGCCCTCTTCATGCGTGCCTAGTGTAGGTACAATTTTTATTGATTGTAATTAATTTAATAAAAATAATAATTCTCACTTGCAAAAAAAAAAGGGAAGCTACAATTTTGAGTCCAGGAAAACTGTGAAAGTAGTGTCAGGAGTCCAATAGGGGAGTGAATTTGACTTTTTAGAATTTTCCAACTCTTGTTACCAACAAAAGTCCATTGGCTCCAATCAGTTGCCTGATGCAAACTACCCTGATATCTGTATGAGCATTAGGCACCTAACAGATATATTAGTGGTAAGTCAGTCACTGGATTAGAAGCCTAATCATTAAGTCACCTTTTAGTTGTCTGATTTATTTTACTTGAATTTGTAGTGAGAGATATGTATAATGTGTAGATGAGGAAAAACCTTTCTTAGCCTAAGTATTAGGTGCCTAGGTTAGGCAACTGGGAGTGGATAAGCAGAAAATTAGATGGTTGATAAATGCATAAGTAAAAATAGAGAAGTAAACATAAGGATTTATACTGGTTCGGTACTAACGCCTACGTCCAGTCCTCAAAGATCACACCTTGAGATTTTCACTATAACTACTCTATTTCATTTGGGAAGAGTAAGCCCATTTATAGCAACTTAATTTCATAGATGCTTATCCCATAAGAGTTATCCCCACTATTCTGTAACCCTTAGAATTTAATTAGGCTTCTAATAAACCTCTCATCTACTTTCAAGTGTAGATGAACCTCTCACAGACTTTAACTGGGTGGTTGTGACACCCCTAATACAACCATCAAGCTTATTTGTGCCTGACAGACCTCACAGACTTTCAACTGGGCAGCTGTGACACCCCTAATACAATCTTCAAGCTTATTAGGTGCTTGAAGACCTTTACAAGATTTTTCAATAAAAATTACAAAGATAAAACTTTATTACAAATTCCTATATGGATCAAGATTTGCATGCACAAAGGAATTTGGTGTAGAAAATAATTTTAATGTAATCTCAAAATTAAAAATATGACAATTTAAAAACTCACTTGAGATATTCGAAATGATAAACAAATTCTTTTCTATTAAATGCTTGGGGGAAATTTACATGGAAAGAAATAAAAATTATCTCAAGAAAAATATATTTAAAAATAAAAGTTTACTTGAGATGTAGAGTTAAAATCAATTCTTCTCCATCAATGCATGAGAAATTTTGAAAAAAAATATATAATCTCAAGAAAATAAATGAGAAACCTAAGTTTTAAAAATAAAAGCATACTTGAGATTTTGAGTGAAAAAATAGTTCCTCCTCCTCCTCAATTGCATTAGTTTCAAATGGATGAGATAAGAGAGAATTTATAGAGCTTTAGAAATATAGTTGTTAAGGACCTGATCAGAATGATAACAGCTCTATTTTAGGAGCCTGAGCCCAACGACTCTATTTTTTAGGAGCCTGAGCCCAACAGCTCTATTTTTTAGGGATTTGTGCTCAACAACTCTTTTTATCAGTCAATTGACATAGAATGACACATGCATCAGTGAGTTGTCTTGTCCTTGTAAAAAGCTGTCAGCTAAAACACTTTTTCTCTTATCTCTAGGAAATATGACCGTTGGTCACATGTAGCTTAAGTGAGTGTGTGAAAATAATTTTTCAATTAGAAAGCCAATAAAATCTGTTCATTTAGAGGACTAATGCTTTTTGTAAATCATCAGGTGCCTAACCCAGTTAGGTGACTGAACCAATCAGTTGACTGAATCAGTTAGTTTACTAACTTGGGTAATCAATGAAAATATTTTAAGAAATAAATTATCCGTTTATGGTGCTAAGATATTTTCAACGGGTGGCTAACCCAGTTAGGTGACTGAACCAGTTAGGTCACTAACTCGGGTAAT
>CAOJBK011386656.1:0-15457 GCA_948294925.1 Codiaeum variegatum | reverse complement strand
TATTATATATTTATATTATTTTTGTTATTAACATAGTTATTAGTGACGTAATTAGTAAATAAAATATTCACTGTTTATTACGTTATTAATGAATCATTTTTTTTTTGTCAGAAAATTAGTGACGGAATTTTTTTTTCATAAATGAATTTTTTCGTCGCTAATGTGTCGTTATTTATGAAAATATTACTGACACATTAATAAAAATTACTGAAGAGAAAAATTGGATCAATAAATTACTGACCCAATTTTTTGGTCAGTAACGGGTTAGTAATTACAAACAGTAATTTACTGACGCCAAAATTGCGTCAGTAATTACTGACGTCAAATTTTCGCGTCAGTATTTTTGTACTGACGGCCGAAATACTGACGTCATTTCAGGGTCAGTAAGTTACTGTTCGGCTTCAGTAATTTTTTTTTTTGTAATGTAGCTATGACAGGAGGTATAAATTGAACAAGTCCCTTTATGGCTTGAAGCAAGTCGCAAGACAGTGGAATAAGAAACTCGCAAAAGCTTTGTTAAATCTTGGTTTTCAACAGTCAAAGTCAGATTATTCACATTTTATTAAGTCAGATGACGAAAAGTTCTTGAGCCTATTAGTCTATGTTAATGATATGGCAGTTGCAGTGAATGATTTAGATATGATCACTGGACTGAAGAAAGATTTGAATGCTTGCTTCAAATTAAAGGGTTTGGGGAAGTTAAAATTCTTTGCAGTTAGCATACTCTCAGGAAGGAATTTACTTATGTTAGAGGACGTATGCTCTTGATTTACTTAAGGAATACATGATGCTTGATGCAAGGCCTAGTACAGTTACCATGGAAGTGAATCATAAACTTGTTCATACAGAGGAGAATTTGTTGCAAAATTCAACAATTTATAGACAACTTGTTGGCAAACTAATGTATCTTACTGTTTCTAGACTTGATCTTAACTATGTAGTCATTGTTCTTGCTCAACTCATGGACAAGCCTGCAGACATTCATTTGCAGGCAGCATATAAGGTTTTGAAGTATATGAAGCAGTCTTCAGGTTAGGGAATTCTTTTCTCTGCACAGTCTAAACTCCAGCTTCAAGCGTGATCAGACAGTGATTGGGCATGTTATCCAGAATCAATGAGATCTATCACAGGCTATGTGGTTTACTTAGGTAATTCTATTTTCAGCTAGAAGTTAAAGAAGCAACCGATAGTATTTAGAAACTCCATAGAGGCATAGTACAGGTCTCTTGCAGCAGTTCTGTGTGAGTTGATTTGGTTGAAGCAGCTCTTACAAGACTTCGGTATTTCTCATGCTCAACCTGTTACAATTAAGTGTGACAATAAATCAACTATTCAAATAGCTAAGAATCCTACTTTCAATGAGAGAAATAAACATATAAACATAGATTGTCACTTTATTAGAGATAAAGTTCTTAAAGGCTTTATTATTCTTAAATATGTCAATGGTAAAGAGCAAGAGGCACACATCTTCACCAAAGCTCTTCATCCAAATCAAATCCAATATCTACACATCAAGATGAACATTCAAAATATTTTTAGTGTTCATCTTGAGGGGGAGTATCAGAACAAGCGCATAAAATAGTTATAATATTGTATTAGATCCTAACTACTAAAGTTGTTATTGATTAGTTAGTTTAGTTGTTAGTTTATAGTTAGATTAGCTGAGCCAAGGGCGGATCTACTTGACGGCTCTCTTGGGCTATAGCCTGGGTAATTTTGGAAGAATCATGTACATGTATGTAAAAATGGTTTTCGGTTTGGGTTAACTGGGTGATAAAATGATTTGAGCGTGCTTGCTAATCCAGGAAGGAGGGAAAAAAGAACCTAGCAAACGAAACATATAAGACAAAAAAAAAACACATGGAAGAAAAAAATGTGAACGATAAAACAAAATATAGATAAGGATAAAGAATTTGTAATAAAGAAGGATTTTCAACGTGTTCATACTTATTTTGAAATAATTTTTTTTTATAATAGGCTAATTCATACTTAATTTTATTATTCATTTAGTTAATTACATAATTATTTTTTATAAAAATATATTATTTATTATATATTAAATGTATATCATTTTTCACTTTTTTTGTTTGTTTGATAATTAAGAAAATAATTAATTTAATAGTTATCTAAATCACTTAATATCATTTTATTTATTTCTAAGTTAAAAAAAAAAGTTAATATCATTGGATTTATACACCATCTATTTATTATAATAAACACTTTTATGGATTCACAATCTTATCATAAATCAAGATATTTCTATAGTATTATCTTTCAGTCTTACAAAAGAAATATTGATTCTCTTATTTTATTATTTTATTATTCATCGAAGTTAACATTTCATAAATTTAATTAGATTATATAAATAGTTTTATAAAAAATCATTAAAATATTTATAATTTAGTTCAGTATGATTAAGAATTTTGATTATGCTACTGATCTGAGCTAGTAAGTTGTTAAGCAACCTTATATATAAAATTATTGTAACTATTATTTGGTAATTCTGATTATATTTTCAATGTAAGAATTAGCATATATATCCAAAATTATCATAATTTTATATTTATATGTGTCACTTTTTCTATTTGTGCAAGTATGGATTTTTTTAAAAAAAATTTATGATAAAAAATCAAACTATTAAATACTCTCTCCATTTTAATATAATTGATATTGTGGGTGTTTAATTTTTTTTTTTCAATTTAATTGAAAATTTTTATATTTCAATGTTATATTAATTTTTTTTATTTATCATTTATACTCATTATTAAAAATTTCAATTGTAGAATATCTTACTCATATTCGAATATTAAATTATGAAAAATAAAATATTAATTATTAAAAATAAGTTAGTTTTTATTATGAACTATTTAAGAAAAATTAATTATTTCTTAATCAAAGAATAATTTTTTAAAATGATAATTATATTGAAATGGAGAGAGTATAATATTGGGGTCCAATAAATCGCAAGTTCAAATTTCAATTTGGTTGAATTTTTCTTTAAAAAAAATAACATGAAATATAATATAAATAATTTATTGATGTTTTTTAATAAAGAAAGAAATTTTTTTTATAAAAGTGCATTTGAAAAACAAGGGAATAGTTGAAAGTAAACAGGGGCTCATATAGTTCTAGAAGCACCTTCTAGTACGAAAGTCAAATATTAATCACCAAATCCACATTCAATACTTAGACTAATCTATGGTTACAAATTAATACAAGAGTTTTCACTATATTAATTATTCTTTTTTTTTTGAAATATACATAAACTATTCTTCTAATTCTTGTAGAAAAATGAAAAGAAGAGCTAATTAAAAAAGAAACATTAGCACTTTATCAACAGTGTAACATTAAAAAATCAAACATTTCACACTGGTTGGCTTCATACAGATAATGGAAAATTAGCAATTGGCTTTATCCTCTATTCTATTAATAATTAATGACATTTTAAATTTCTATATTTATTTTATTTTTTTACTTAGTTTGGTTTCTGAAAATATTTTTCTCTCTTCTTATTATATAAATTATTTGTGAATTAAAATAAAATAAAAAGTGAAATATATATATTACTTTTAGAGTTATATATGATTTTTTACTCTCTATTTTTTAAAATTATCTTTATTGTTAAGAAAATATTTTTTAAAATAAAGAGTACTATTAGAGATGTTATCATCAAAATTCTTTTTGTTTTTTTTTCCAGTGTTCTTGATGTTTCAAGAAATATTGACAGCCAGGCAAGTGATGTCAAAGGGATTAGATTAGTTAAGAAATGAGAATTTAAAATAACTAAACCACTATTTTACCATGTCCAAAGGTTAAGTTGAACAAAAATTCAAGAGAGAATATTATCTCTCTATTCTAAAATAAGCAATTATTATACTTAATAAAGATAAGTTTTAAATTTTAATTATTTTTAAAATATATAAATAAAAAAATTATAAAAAAATAATATTATAATAATATTTTTTGAAATGAACATGTTGATATATATTTTATACTATTATATTTAAAATATTTTTTTAAAATTAATTTTTGAAACGTTGGTACGAAAAATAAAACAATCACTTATTTAAAAATGAAAAGAGTAAATCACAATATTGAAAAAATTCATTATTAAATATCCAAAATTGACTTTTTTTTCCGAAATTACTGTCCACCTCCAATATTAAATTAAAAAAAATTATAATTTACTACTCTCTCAATTCTTAAATAAATTATCGTTTTATTTTTTATGCTTAAGTACAAAAATAAATTTATATAAAAAATATTTAAAATTATAATATAAAAAAATATATTAATATGTTCGTCTCGAATAATATTTTTATAAGATTATTTTTTTTATAATTTTTTATTTATATATTTTAAAAATAATTAAAAGTCAAATTTATCATTTGTAAACGTAATTTCTACTTATTTCATAACTATGGGAGTAAATTTATTTACCATATAAATTTGACCATATTAAAGTATTTTATCAACTTTCAATATGTTAAAGCACTGCATTAGTGACATAAACCAATAATATGCTTTCTTTTTCTTCCGTCACATTAAAAAACAATCTCATGCTCCAGAATCCTTTAAAAAAAAAAAGTAAAAAAAAAAACTGAGAATGAATTTCTTTTTTTTTTCAATAAAAAACTGAGAAAGATTAAAAAAAGAAAAACTTATTTTATATTATGTATACATAATACATATTAGATATTCTCAATCATTATATGGTCTAGCCTATTTGATATCATTATTAGAGGCTTTAAAAAATGCTTTTACTTTTTTTTATTTAATTAGATTTTTTTAAAATTTTTTCTGAGATTAATTATCAAAACAAAATTAATTTACCTGCTTTTTTAAAAAGTATTTTTAAAAATGCTATTTAAAAAAATAATTTAAGACAATGATAAATTTAAATTTCAAGATATAATTACTCAAATTGATGTTTTTTTTTTGAAATAAAACAAAAGCAAATACTCTAAAGGTTCAATTTAATCAATGAATATTCTTTTGTTACTTAGTATACTTGTACAATATACAGAAGGTTTGGAACAACTTTAAGAATTTTTCTTCTGTACTTGAAGACATTAACAAACATTATAAGCTATAAATTCAAAATTTCATCCATCATAGCTATTTAGTTGCCCTGAAAATTGTTTTCAACCAACAAAACAATAACATTTGACTTGTTAATGTTAGAAGCTATTGCAACATATGAAAGATTAGGAGGACATGAAATATTTCTTCTCACAAAGGAATAGCAAGAATTCATTAGTCAACAATAGAGTCTTTTGCATTGAAGCATTAAGCAATGAAAATGAAATAAAACCAACAAATTCTACATAAAAATGGCACGGCACACAAGCATCTTTAAGTATTTTCACTTAAAGATAATCTAAATCGTGTATATCCTCAGAATTTCTCTGAGTGCGACTGGAAAGAACAGTGCTAAAGGAGTCAATCTACAGTTATGAAGGACCAAATGAACTTCATAAAATTGGGCACCAGACTAACAGTCCTAACAAGCTTACAGAAGTTGAAAAACATTGAAAATGCATTTATGTATGAGCCCTCACCATATTTATAAATATCCTAAATTCAGATGACTGCAGAACAAGAACAAATCAGCATATTACGAGCGCGTCTACGATAGCGCCTGGAAAGGACAGTTTTGTAGTAGTGTCTAACTCATCTTCATATGATGGGAAGATAATTTGCCTTCAAAATCAACAGAACCTATGAAATTCAAAATCAAGTAAAATATTTTTAAGTAAAGAATATGAGTAAAAGGTCACCAAATGAAGGATAAAATAATTTCAAGTTGCTCAAGTTATATTGAGAACAACCTCAAGTTGCTCATCTGATTTAGTGACAGGAAGGCCTTCAAATGACGTGGGTTCCTTGGCAAGAAGCAGCGGTTAGGCTTCTACGTAGTGGTTTTTTCGAGTACCATCTGCAGATGCTCGAACGATATTATACACATAAGTCCATAGATAAATGGCTCCTATCTAAACAACAATATATAATAATCCATCCATTTCATGTGATTAGAATGAAAGAATATGAATGACTAGTACGGACCATTGAAAGTGAAACATAAGTCAAATCATATGATTGCTAGACCTCAGGAGTTCTAAATGGGCTGCCTTTCTCTTTACAAATTGTCAGTATCATAAGGAGGAACATGTTACCCAAATTCCCTGCTTAAATTCAACGATAAGAAACTATATACTATTTTTTATAAAAATATATTATTTATTATATATTAATTGTATATCATTTTTCATTTTTTTGTTTGTTTGATAATTAAGAAAATAATTAATTTAATAGTTATCTAAATCATTTAATATCAATTTATTTATTTCTAAGTTAAAAAAAAAAAAGTTAATATCATTGAATTTATACACCATCTATTTATTATAATAATCACTTTTATGGAAGCTTCATAATCTTATCATAAATCAAGATATTTCTATAGTATTATGTTTCAGTCTTACAAAAAAAATATTGATTCTCTTATTTTATTATTTTATCATTCATCATAGTTAGGAGTTAACATTTCATAAATTTGATCAAATTATATAAATAGTTTTATAAAAAATATTAAAATATTTATAATTTAGTTCAGGATAATTAAGAATCTTTATTATGCTACTAATCTGAGCTGCCAGATTGTTAAGCAACCTTATATATAAAGTTACTGTAATTATCATTTGGTAATTCTGATTATATTTTCAATGTAAGAATTAGTATATATATCCAAAATTATCATAATTTTATATTTATATGTGTCACTTTTTCTATTTGTGCATGTATGGATTTTAAAAAAAAAATTATGATAAAAAATCAAACTATTAAATACTCTCTCCATTTTAATATAATTGATGTTGTGGGTGTTTAATTTTTTTTTCAATTTAATTGAAAATTTTCATATTTCAATGCTATATTAATTTTTTTTTATTTATCATTTATACTTATTATTAAAAATCTCAATTGTAGAATATCTTACTCATATTCGAATATTAAATTATGAAAAATAAAATATTATTTATTAAAAATAAGTTAGTTCTTATTATGGACTATTTAAGAAAAATTAATTATTTTTTAATCAAAGAATTATTTTCTAAAATGATAATTATATTGAAATGGAGGGAGTATAATATTTGGATCCAATGAAACTTAAGTTGAAATTTCAATCCGGTTGAATTTTTCTTTAAAAAAATAATATGAAATATAATATAAATAATTTATTGATGTTTTTTAATAAAGAAAGAAATTTTTTTTATAAAAGTGCATTTGAAAAACAAGGGAATAGTAGAAAGTAAACATGGGCTCATATAGTTCTAGAAGCACCTTCAAGTACCAAAGTCATACTAACTGAAGCCACGTGTTATTGCCACATGGCAATCTCACATCAGTTTTTTATCTTTTTAAAATAGTAGAACGAATATACTTAGTAGACTGAAATAAATTACATGGGTGGGCCACAACGAAGTCGCCACAAACGTAATGCGTTACCTGCGGGAGGCAACGCATGGCAAAAATTGCCCCGAAATTTAGGGTGCTTGAAATGGGTCCACCAAAATATTAAAGAATTTCTATTTTCATCTTTTAACTTTTACAAATGTGAAGAGGGTAAAGAAAGTGAATTAATATTTTTTGTAAATATGAAATAATATATTTTTATTAATGGTCATTGCGATTTATTTGTGGACCGACACTTAATTTGGATAATGTTTTGAACTTTGTACTAAATTTGGATATTAAAGAATTGGAGTTGCCTTGTCGACAATCACTCCGATGTTTAAGTCAATAATCTACTTTGAAGAGATTCAATATAAGATTAATAGAAAGTTTATAGTGATTAACATGTTTTTCATGATTTAGATTAATTTATATACTGTTAAATAGTCTTCAAGTCCTATGAAATAGTTTAGTAGATAGATATCTTATGCTTTTTAAGAATCACTATAAAATTTAATTATTTACAGACTCAATTTTTTAGTCGATAAATGCGAGTTTTGGTACTGTAAATCAGTTTATTGACCCAATATTTGTATTTACCGATAAAAAAATTATGTCGGTATTTTCCTCGTCAATAAATTAAATATCAATGACCAAATTTAATTGCGTTAGTAATTACCGATACATTTTTTTGTCGATGAATACAAACATTGGGTCGGTAAATTTTTTTAAAAAATTCATCCCATTACCTACTAATTACCAATCAAAATATTGAGTCAGTAATGTACCAACCAAATAAAATAGGTAAATACGTCAATAATAAATTTTTTTAATATATAATATCAATAATTACAATTATATATATATATATATATATATATATATATATATATTAAAACTTGATAATTTAAATTATAATAAAATTTTTATAGATATCATATTTTAGAGAAAGTGAATATGAAATAATTCAAAATATAATATAGTACTACAGAACATTCAAATATATTATACGTTTCTAATATATAACTACTCCTAAGCCAAATCAGGAGTATCCTAAAGTGTTATCGTTGATATCAGTATGTGCTGCTCGATCGACAAAGGTCATGGCATCAGAGGGGGTTGCTAGCACATTGGACACTGCAGGGGCGGTGGCAGAGGATCAGTGGCTCCGTTGTCACTTAATGAATATAAATTAATATAAAAAATTATGGAAGTCAAATCTTCAAATAAAAAAAATAAATGCACAATCTAAGTTAATGTCATATGTAACCCCATATATACGAGCTGATAATAGCATAACAATATCCAAATAGAAAATTATGGTATAATTATAACATACAAGTCACTTTAATTTTAGAAAAAATTCATCCATAAATTTTAAAGAAATTTCACGGGTCATTAAATAGAAAATTATGGTATAATCATAACACACAAGTCACTTGAATTTTTGAACAAAAATAGACATTACATGAAATTTCAAAAAAATTATTCACTCTTAATTAAATTTTTTTATCATTTTATAGAAATAATCATAAATTAGAAACATTTGTTATAAAAAATAATAAAGTTCCATGCATATTGATTATTAAATATCATGCCCCACAAGCTATAGGACATAAAGTCATCCATGTCTAGCACAATAACATTATCAAGCTGCACAATAACATTATTCATTGTAGGTTAGCTCGATTTTTCATTCCTTTGATAACCAAATAGAATTTTAATGCTATGAACTAGGTTAGGTCTTTTATATCAGCAAAACTGAAAAAAAAAAGTTGGTTTGAAATTAACCTATTTTGCAAAATTCTTTAGCATTAATAATAAAGTAGCAAAATAAAATAATCTAGTCAACATCTATAAAGTAGTATGTAAGTTTATATTTCACTGTCATAGATGGACTTGATACATAACAAGTTTTGATCCACATTTAGGTTGGTAAAAGATAAAGGAATGGATCTTTTTTGTTCATAAAATGTTATGGTGTTTGATGTGGTATGAATATGAGTTTATAAATATTGTTGATCTTTGGTAATTGTATGCAGTGTAAATGTGAATTATGTCCAAAATGACAAAAAAGAAATGATAGAAAAGAAAGAAATGAAAAGGTAAATTCTTTATGCTTTGACTATAAAGAATGATGCATTCCTGGTAAGATCATAAGATGCACAAAAAAATCATGTCTTTTATTGAAAGATGAGAAGTTACCCTATCCTAATTTTAACCACAAAATGAAAATGATCAAATTGGTAGTTTTACCATTTTTGTCAAGGTGAACACTTTTTTTTGGCTAAATGTTTGTCAAGGTAAGCACATATGCATTGCAAGCAATAATTTTAATTGCACAATGAACTACTACTGTAGTAATGGGCTAAGAGCACTAACCTCAATTTGAATCCAACCTAAGCGCCCAGCTCCAGTTAGCTAATCTTACATCACAATCAAGTGATTTTACAAATAACAACAGCCAAAAGACTCAAATGTTTCAAACATTACCAGTAAGCCAAATATCAACATTACCATATTCAAAGCATAAAATGTCAATGTTTTCAAAATTTAAAGGGAAAGAAAAGTTTTACCACAGCAATTGGAAGAAAAAATGCAAGCACGAGTTTGCTCGTCGGAGATCAGATTCTGCCATTAATGCTATTGTTGGGCTCACTGGAAATAGAGGACAAAGAGTTGGGGTTTGAAATTGGAACAGAGGGGAAGTTTCTAGGTTTGAGAAATGGGAAAGGAAAATGTTATGTTCTGGGGTTGAGGGTTTACATTTTTTTTAGGCTTCTGTGGCTTTGAGGAACGGGGACTGAGGGTTGAGGTTAAATGAGGCGGTTCTGTGGTCAAGGGGCGGCGATGATGTTGGAGAAAGAAGAGGGTGGCTGAACGGGAACAGGTTTTGGACGACGACATTGGGGGAGTTGGCTGATTATTTGTTGAGTGATGAACGAAGAAAAAGAACGAAGGGGTTCTGCAATAGAGTTTGGGTGTGAGATAGGTGTTCAATGAAAATATGGTAAAAGTTGTTTTTATATTAAAAACTTACTAACCCCAAAATTAAGTCTGTAAATATATTCATTTGCCTGCCAATTTTAAAGAAAAAAAAAAGATTTTGTGCCTCATACTTACTGACGACTTATTGACCCAAAAAATACATCACTAATTATTGATCCAATTGATTAATTAGTAATTGGTCAGCATAATTTTGGTGGGAACCCGATAAATTATTACCGCCAATTTAGTGACGACTCACTGATCTCAAAATTGCATCAGTAATTTAATGACACATTTTTTTTTTGGTAAGTCGTCGGTAAATAATTTATTTAATTTTTTCCCTTATTGTGTCAGAATTTGGTAGGTAAGTGTTATTATTAGGTCGGTAATTACCGATACAAAAAATTATCAGGGTTGATGAATCGCAGTTTTCTTGTAGTGGATATGGCAGAGAAATTAGGATTTTATCTCTTAATTATGCTTATACATTTCTGTCAGGTCGAACTCTCTTTTTGTTTGTGGTCGAGGGGTCGACCTCCTCATAGCCTGCTCAAATATCTAAGTGTTAAGGCTCGACCTCTCAAAGTAGATGTAGGCCACTTACATGGCTTGTGGTCACCCTGGCCGAGGAGAAGGTTATCATATTTAATGAACAAGAATTTTTCATCATATGTAAACTGAAACATTATAATAAAATTTAATTTTTTCATTCTTTTTAATGGTAAGAATCATGAGTTTACCATGATTATCATTAAAAATTCATTCATGTTTTTGAATTGTTTTTTTTTAAATCTATTTTTTTTTTAAATTTTGATTCTTTAATTTTTATTTATTTTAAAATTAGTCATGATATATACTTTATAATTGATAAATATCTTTGATCTTTTGTCCCCCTGTAATATTAATTCATAACATCACCTATAACTATATTAATGTAATAAAAGAGATAAAAATAATAATTTATTACTCCCTCCATTCTCAAATAAGAAAGGCAAATGCTCATAAGTTATGCCTTGTGTAAACTACAAGTTACGCTCGTAACAAAACTTCAACTAGATAGCACTACCTTCTCGCTTAAGATTCATCATTGGAGTTTCTTTATGCCTTGCATAAACTACAAGTTAGGGTTTTTTTTTTCTCGCAAAATTAGGGTTTTCACATCCACTAAATCATGTTTCTAGTAGTCATGGAAGAGATTGCTTAGGCCATGAATGATATTGAATTCAATGAGATCGAATATGAGGGAATCGAATGGCCACAAGACGATGGAGGGGATGGAGTTAGTTGCCATATGATTACTGTCTTGTTGGGAGATTTGTGGGCACCATCCAATTAATATCTTAACCATGAAAGATACTATTGTGGTGACAACCAATACAAGGAATGGATTTTGCTACTCAAGATTCATAGTTGGTTTTAACAACTGGTATGGGAACGTTGATTGGGAATAGGATTGGAACTCATATTCGTACTGATGAATATGCTTTGGCTCGTGGTAATATGCAGGTGAAGGTAGAGATGGATATTACGTGGCAATGCCTTTTTCTATATTGCTAAGATTGTAGCCCATTAATTATCATGCATTTAAATTCAATACTAGATAAGATATTGTTTGATTAAATAAAATGGAATATGATATAATATAATCAATTCAACAACAACAATAAGATTAGATTACTTTTTTTCTAGTAGAAATGTTTGAAACATGTATAATCATAGAAATGTCATACTTTAAAAGTTAACTGTTGAGGTTGGAGAATCAAATTTTATATACTCTCAAACATTTATATATTTCTTCAATGTGGAATTCCTTCCCCACAATTTAAATCTTCATTTCATTTTTTCTTATTTTTATTGATTCTTATTCTTTTATTGGTTTAACACTCACTCCTCAAGTGGTAAGTGAGTAATATTATCGAGTTAAGCCTAATTAATACTTGACAACATATGATAGTCTCATTTCGAGTCATTTGAGAATATCATGGGTGGATCCATGTACAAATGAGTGGTGACAGTTGACACCACTCAATTTTTCAATTTTCTGTTTTCTATTTTTCAAAAAATAACATTTTGAAAATTAAAATTTATTATTTTTTATTTTCTGTTTTTAACTTGTTTCGGAATAAATATGAAATAAATTATTAAAATATATATTTTTAATAATATTTTTCATACTTTTATTTTTGAAATTTGAAAACAGAAACAAAAAATAGAAAACTTCAGTGATTTGCTCCATTAAATTTTATATTTTTTACCCATTAAATTAAAATTTACAAATAGACATAAAAAAATTACAATTTACAAATAATTTACTTTTTTTAATGTAATTTTATATTTATATTTATAATTTTAAACAACATTTTAAGTCAAAATTAAAGTCAATTAAAAAATAAAAAAGTTTCAATTTGTATTTTTTTTTCAATAATTTTAATTTTAAACTATGTGTATATGATTGAATAAAAGTTTAAGGAATCCTTACTCCCACTAACAAATTTCCTGAATCTGCTTTCGGGAAAAATCATTGTAAATTGTAAAAATGTTTGAAACATATATGTTTGCAACTGTTATAAATGCCAAGAAACAACAGGGAATTTGCCTAGCAGAAAAG
The DNA here is from genome assembly GCA_948294925.1 of Codiaeum variegatum. Taxonomy (NCBI): domain Eukaryota; kingdom Viridiplantae; phylum Streptophyta; class Magnoliopsida; order Malpighiales; family Euphorbiaceae; genus Codiaeum; species Codiaeum variegatum. The sequence continues at coordinate 2,412 of CAOJBK011386656.1, read as the reverse complement.
AAAGGATAGAAAGTTATATTTTTGACCAAATCCTAACTATTAAGTTATGACCAATGTCAATCCAACAACCAACCAAATTCTATTCACCAAATCCACGTAACAGTTGCAACAGTTACAAATTCAATACTTATACTAATCTATGGTTACAAATTAATCCAAGTGTTTTCACTATATTAATTATTCTTTTTTTTTTTTGAAATATACATAAATTATTCTTTTAATTCCTGTAGAAAAAATGAAAAGAAGAGCTAATTAAAAAAGAAATATTAACACTTTATCAACAGTGTAACATTAAAAAATCAAACATTTCACACTGGTTGACTTCATACAGATAATGGAAAATTAGCAGTTGAATACTGTTATTTATTCTATTTTTTTACTTAGATTGTTCTTTAAAAATATTTTTCTCTCTACTACTCATTATAGAAATTATTTATGAATTAAAATAGAATAAAGAGTGAAATATACATAATATTATTAGAGTTATATATGATTTTTTATTCTTTATTTTTTAAAACTCTCTTTATTGTTAAAAAATATTTTTAAAAACTAAAGAGTATTATTAAATATGCTATTACTCATCATCAAAATTATTTTTGTTTTTTTTCCAGAGTTCTTGATGTTTCAGGAAATATTGACAGCTAGGTAGGTGATGTCAGAGGGATTAGATTAGTTAATAAATGAGAATTTAAAATAACTAAACCACTACTTCAACATGTCCAAAGGTTAAGTTGAACAAAAATTTAGGAGAGAATATACTCTCTTTCTATTCTGAAATAAGTGATCATTACGCTTATTAATAATAAATTTTGACCTTTAATTATTTTTAAAATATATAAATAAAAAATTATAAAAAAATAATATTATAAAAGTACTTTTTAAGAAAAACGTATTGATATATGTTTTATATTATGATTTAAAATATTTTTTTTAAATTAATTTTTGAAACGTTGATACGAAAAATAAAACAACCACTTATTTAAAAATAAAAAAAATAAATCACTATATTGAAAAAATTCATTATTAAATATCCAAAATTGACTTTTTTTTTGTCCGAAATTACTGTCCACCTCCAATATTAAATTAAAAAAAATTATAATTTATTACTCTCTCAATTCTCAAATAAATTATCGTTTTGTTTTTCATGCCTAACTACAAAAAATAAATTTATACAAAAAATATTTAAAATTATAATATAAAAAAATATATTAATATATTTATCTCGGATAGTACTTTTATAAGATTATTTTTTTTATAATTTTTTATTTAAATATTTTAAAAATAATTAAAAGTCAAATTTATCATTTGTAAATGTAATGTCTACTTATTTCATAACGATGGGAGTGACCATATTAAAGTATTTATCAACTTTCAATTTGTTAAAGCACTGCTTTCTTTTTCTTCCGTCACATTAAAAAAAAAATCTCATGCTCCAGAATCCTTTAAAAAAAAAAGTTAAAAAAAAAAAAACTGGAATGAATTTTTTTTTTCAATAAAAAACTGAGAAAGATTAAAAAAAGAAAAACTTATTTTATATTATGTATACATAATACATATTAGATTTTCTCAATCATTATATGGTCTAGCCTATTTGATATCATTATTAGAGGATGTGAAAAATGCTTTTAATTTTTTTTTATTTAATTGGATTTTTTTTAAAATTTTTTTTAAGATTAATTATCAAAACAAAATTAATTTACCTGCTTTTTTAAAAAGTATTTTTAAAAATGCTATTTAAAAAAATAATTTAAGACAATGATAAATTTAAATTTCAAGATATAATTACTCAAATTAATGTTTTTTTTTTGAAATAAAACAAAAGCAAATACTCTTAAAGGTTCAATTTAATCAACAAATATTCTTTTTTTACTTAGTATACTTGTACAATATACAGAAGGTTTGGAACAGCTTTAAGAACTTTTCTTCTGCAATTGAAGACATTAACAAACATTATAAGCTAGAAATTCAAAATTTCATCCATCACAGCCGTTTAACTACCCTAAAAATTGTTTTCAACCAACAAAACAATAACATTTGACTTGTTAGTGTTAGAAGCTATTGCAACATATGAAAAATTAGGAGGATATGAAATATTTCTTCACATAAAGGAATAGCAAGAATTCATTAGTCAACAATAGAGTCTTTTGCATTGAAGCATTAAGCAATGAAAATGAAATAAAACCAACAAATTCTACATAAAAATGGCATGGCACACAAGCATCTTTAAGTATTTTCACTTAAAGATAATCTAAACTGTGTATATCCTCAGAATTCTCCTGAGTGCGACTGGAAAGAACAGTGCTAGAGGAGTTAATCTGCAGTTATGAAGGACCAAATGAACTTCATGAAATTGGGCAGCAGACTAACAGTCCAAACAAGCTTACAGAAGTTGAAAAACATTGAAAATGCATT